>JASAMW010004570.1:0-15499 GCA_030247985.1 Epsilonema sp. ZAB3_2
TTCTGAACAAGATAGGCTATGCTCTCAATCTCTGCGCCTGTGCGCAACGGGTTAAATATTGGCCCAAAGTTGGACCAAAAGGGGTAGAAAAAGGCGCTTCAGTACTGAAGTTGCACTACATTGACAGCTGCAGGTGCCCAGGCAGTAGGGTTAGGATAGCAATGAAGGCAAAGGCACCCCCAAGTGCAGCTTGAAATGCGCTTTTTAATGGTGATCTTCCCGTCTGCTTGACCCCTACCGTTGGTGAATTATTAGTGAGGAAAGACAAAATTTGCAATATCCGTGACTCCAGGAAAAATCTTGAATATCGCCTGTAGCTCAGGCACTGTGAAAGGGACAGATCTTAAACCTGTCTCAAATTGTAACGCTTGAAATTCTGAACAAGAGAGGCTATGCGTTCAATCTCTCCGCCTGTGCGCAACCGGTTAAATATTGCCCCAATCTGGAAAATAGGCTTAAAATCGAGTTTCAGTACTGACGCTGAATGTAACATTTCATTCTCAGTTGCAGCTGCCCATGGAGTTGAGCTGGGAAAAAGCCAAATATACTCCCAAGTACAGTTTCAAACTCGCTTTTTAATGGTGGTCTTCCCATCCGCTTAACCCCTACTATTGGCAAGTTATTAGAGGTAAAAGGTAAAATTTTGAACTCATGGACACAAGGCAAAATTGTGAATATCGCCTGTAACTCACACGCTATTACAGGGGCCAGATCAGATATCTGTCTCAAATTGTAGCGCTTGAAAGTCTGAACAAGATATCCTATGTTTGCAGTTTTTGCCTGCCTGCAATTGGTTAAGATATACCATATAGATTTAGCCCAAAAGGTAAAAGGACACGTTTCAGTATTGAAGCAGCATTGCCGCTGCTCAAGTGGTGGAGGTTGGATTGGAGATGGATGCCCTTAATAACCCACCCCAAGTGAAGGCTTGAAACGCACCAATTTTAATGGTGGCATTCCCACCCAACTTTTTCTCGATTCTCAACCATTGGTGGAAAGAGATATCTGCATCTTTCTGTAATACTACACATCGAAACTAAGGTAGTAAGGTACCATTCTCGAGATATTGAAGATTTACTTATGAAAAAAACTACAAACAGAGCCTATCTTGTTCAGAATTTCAAGCGCTACAATTTGAGACAGGCTTCTAATCTGCCCCTGTAATAATGTGTGAGTTACAGGCGATATTCACAATTTTACCTGGTGTCCGTGATTTCAAAATTTTACGTTTTACCTCTAATAACTCGTCAGCAGTAGGGGTTAAGTTGACAAGGAGACGACCATTAATAGCGCGTTTCAAACTGTAATTGGGTGTGTCTTTGCCTTTTTCCTAGCTCAACTCTGTGGGCAGCTGCAACTGACAAAGAAATGTAACATGCAGCGTCAGTACTGAAACTCGATTTTAAGCCTATTTTCCAGATTGGGGCAATATTTAACCGGTTGCGCACAGGCGGAGAGATTGAACGCATAGCCTCTCTTGTTCAGAATTTCAAGCGCTACAATTTGAGACAGGTTTAAGATATGTCCCTTTAACAGCGCCCGAGGTACAGGCGATATTCAAGATTTTTCCTGGAGTCACGGATATTGCAAATTTGCCTTTTCTCACTAATAACTCACCAACGGTAGGGGTTAAGCAGACGGGAAGACCACCATTAAAAAGCGCGTTTCCAACTGCACTTGGGGGTGCCTTTGCCTTCATTGCTATCCTAACCCTACTGCCTGGGCACCTGCAGCTGTCAATGTAAGTGCTACTTCAGTACTGAAGCGCGTTTTTACCTTTTGGTCCAACTTTGGGCCAATATTTAACCCGTTGCGCACAGGCGCAGAGATCGGACGCATAGCCTATCTTGTTGAGAATTTCAAGCGCTACAATTTGAGATAGGATTAATTTCTGTCACTTTAATAGCGCCTGAGCTACAGGCGATATTTGACATTTTGCCAGGTGTCCGTGATATTGCCAATTTTGCCGTTCCCCACAAGTAACTCATTAACGGTAGGGGTTAAGCGGATCGGAAGACCACCATTAAAAAGCGCGTTTCAAACTGCACTTGAGGGTGTCTTCGTTGCTATCCTAGCCCTACTGGCTGGACAGCTGCAGCTGACAACGTAAGTGCAGCTTCAGTACTGAAGCTCGTTTTTTGACCCTTATCGAACAACTTTGGGGCAATATTTAACCCGTTGCGCACAGGCGGAGAGAGTGAAGAAATAGCCTATCTTGTTCAAAATTTCAAGCGCTACAAGCTGAGACAGGTTTAAGTTCTGTCACTTTAATAGCGCCTGAGCTACAGGTGATAATTTGAAATTTTGCCTGGTATCCATAGTATTACCAATTTTGCCTTTCCCCACTAATAACTCACCAACGGTAGGGGTTAAGCGGACCGGAAGACCACCATTGAAAAGCGCGTTTCAAGCTGCACTTTGGGGTGTCTCCGACTTTTTCGTATCCCTACTGCCTGGCAAGCTGCAGCTGACAACGTAAGTGCAATTTTAGCACTGAAACTCGATTTTTTTACCTTTCGGTCCAACTTTGGGGCAATATTTAACCCGTTGCGCACAGGCGGGGAGAGTGGAGACATAGCCTATCTTGTTCAGAATTTCAAGCGCTACAACATGAGATAGGTTTCAGATCTGTCAGGTCAAAATCAGGCGAGCTACGTTCGATTTTCGAAATTTTGCCTGGTTTTTGCGGTGTTGCTAATTTTGCGCGTTTCTCCACATAACTCGCTAACGGTAAGGGTTAAGCGGTCGGCGAGTATACCATTGAAAAGAGCAAATCAAGCCGAGTCTAATGGTGTATGGTTTGCCTTAATAGCCCTGTTGGCTGAGCTTTGGGACGCCTGTACGTAACGTCGAGTTGATCATGTTCGATTTTCCGCCTTTCCCCTGACCACCCTGCCTAAATTGGCTCGTTTCTCCGGTTAAACGTGGTCAAATCGCAAAACCAAGTTCATTTTCGAACTTAGGAGGGTTGATTACCTATATTCAAGACATAAAATCGGAAAAGTAAAAAAAGTGGATGTTACGCCCTTTACTGGCATTCGCCGTTCTCTCATGCATTGGCTGTTAAAGGGGTTCGCCGTGGCGAAATCCAGCAGGTAAGGCTGCTATGCTGGGGTGATAGAGCAAGTTCTAAGCTTTCATTTGATGTATATATTGTCAGAAATTGATAGCATTAGGCTAAGGGGGAATATGCATCTGACGTGTTGAGGCAGAAGGAAGGCCAGCGACCAAGTAGTTTCGTATAAACGACTCGTTCAAATTTACGACGCGTCGTATGTGCGTCTTTTCCGGATCGTACATACGACGGACGGTCGTATGCACGAACAAAATTTTGATCGCACATACGACCGTCGCACATGCGACCGAGTCGTACATTCGACCGATTTGGTCGCATATGCGACCGAAAAGAGTCGCATATAAGACCAAAACACACACAGCAGTCGTAAACAAAACACAAAATAAATAACTTTCCACTTCACTTTCGTCGATCAATCACGTTCCATCTGTCGATAATTTTGTCGATATTTTCAATCGAATATCTCATGGCTCAGTTCCTTACGCCTACCCAGATCAAAGAAATAGCTGAACACATTAGAACACCTTATAAGCGACTCTTTTCGGTCGCGTATGCGACTCTTTTCGGTCGCATATGCGACCAAATCGGTCGAATGTACGACTCGGTCGCATGTGCGACGGTCGTATGTGCGATCAAAATTTTGTTCGTGCATACGACCGTCCGTCGTATGTACGATCCGGAAAAGACGCACATACGACGCGTCGTAAATTCGAACGAGTCGTTTATACGAAACTACTTGGTCGCTGGCCTTCCTTCTGCCTCAACACGTCAGATGCATATTCCCCCTAAGCCTAATGTTATCAATTTCTGATATTGTATGTTCGAAAATCGCTGGTTGCGCTGTTACAAGCTGTTGAAGTTTCCGTTTAGTACAGGTCCAGTTCAGGGGCCAATTTTCGAGGTTTTTGGCTTGTATCTCTGGCGGGACGGCAGGTAGCCATGAGATCTGCACATTATCAGGCGTGGTTTCCGCCGACCTATCTCATGGTACCTTGCTTATCAAATTCTCTCTACAATTGATGAAGTTATAAGCAAAATGCTTCGAATTTTAGTGCTGTCCACAACGGAGTGGACACCACTAAAATTCGAAGCATTTTGCTTATAACTTCATCAATTCTCGCTAAAAATAGAAAAGCAAGGTACCATGAGATAGGTCGGCGGAAACCACGCCTGTTCATGTACAGATCTCATGGCTACCTGCCGTCCCGCCAGAGATACAAGCCAAAAACCTCGAAAATTGGCCCCTGAACTGGACCTGTACTAAACGGAAACTTCAACAGCTTGTAACAGCGCAACCAGCGATTTTCGAACATACAATATATACATCAAATGAAAGCTTAGAACTTGCTCTATCACCCCAGCATAGCAGCCTTACCTGCTGGATTTCGCCACGGCGAACCCCTTTAAATGCTTACAATAAAAACAAAACATGTGCCAAATGTGCAGTGCTACTGAGTTGTTTCGAACGTCAAACCTGCCTGTTCTTTTCAGCCTATACAATTGCGCTCGACTTTTCTGGCTGCGACAACTGCCCACCGTGTGATGCATCTGGTAGTATGGGGGAAGGCACAATATGGGCGATTGCACAGGAAGTACAGGGTGTCCCAAAATAAACCAGCCACCTTTCCGTGCATGTAACTTGGGAACCACACCTTCGATATTCATACGGTTTTTTCTATTTGGTAGCCAAAGCTTCAACTGAGAAGTATACAAAATTTTAGCTTAATTGGCCCACTGGAAGCTGCTCAAACACCTTCTTTCTCCGGCAGTCAAAAACGAGCATTTTTCGAACTGTTAGTGCCGATTTAGGGGTCTTCTGTGCATGGCCCTAATAGAATTAGTCTCGTAATAAAAAAGATGTCCCAAAATGCTAGGAAATATGTATCTCATGCATTATTCTCAGTGGTAGCATAGCAAACTCATGGAACAAGGGTATTTGAAAAATTAAGACCGAATTTTTCTCCATACTAAAAACGTCGATTTTGAGTTTCTATTCTACTTTCTAGATTCAAACCGTCGCAATTTCCGAAGCGCGTGGACCAAATAGTTGAAATTTTGTTGAAATTTCAAATAGTTGAAATTTTGTTTAAGACATCTTAGTTGAAGCCTTTTGGCTACAAAATAACAAAACCGCATGAAAATCTCAAGTGTCGTTCCAGAGTTACATGCACGGAAAGGTGGCTGGTTTATTTTGGGACACTCTGTAGTACCGTACCGCCACCGTTGTGGCGGCGGGCCCATATTCCCAATACAAGGCGATACCAAAAACATACACAGGGGTTACTGTAAAAGCTTCCTATATAACCCCCTTCGAATATAACCCAGCCCTCGAATCGGTGACTTACGATTTTTATCCCCCGGGCGTTATACACGAAGCTTTACAGTAGTTTATGTTGATGAATTGATTTTGATTTTACTAGGTTCAGACTAAAGCGCAAGCTGTCCACACCATTATTACCGGTACCCAGTCTGGCTGCAGAACGGTGACGTTCAACAATGTCCAAAGCCGCCTGACGGCTACCCAAATTCACAATGCACTCACTGGCACTATCGCTGGGTATGATAGTGCGGAAGCAACCGTGACCGCAGTAGTAGGCTAAAAATGAATGTCCGAAAGAAAGCAGCATGCTGCAAGATGGATGACCAAACAGTAACTTAGAGTAGATGGTTAATTTTTGTGTGCCTTAATACCATACAAATACAATGACAAATAAAAATAATAGAGAATAGGCTGCTAATTTTACTACACCACACTCGGTGGTATTAACTAATACGCAACCAAAACAACCAACAACCAAAACAACTAAAGTGGACTTCCTAAAAAGTAACTCCGCCTAAATGACACACTAGTTGCGCGTGTGAAAGAACCATGATTAATCAATCAATATACCCTTATCGAAATTGTGGGGTAGCGTGGGGACAGTTGGTCCAACACATGCAGTAATGTTTGCATCCAACAAAAGTCTAGAGTGACCGAAAAAATGGAAAACTTCCAATGTTATAGGTGTTCAAACAAAATAGCATGAATTTGCATGGAAAGTATGGATGCAATTCCAGGTTTTGAAGTTACTGGGCACTGAGAGCTGGGTGGTGAATGGCAATATGTCTTGCGCAGGCGCTTGGGCGGAGGCGGACTTCAACTCAGGCTGAGGCTTAGGCTTAGGGCTTAGGTATTGGATTCAGAGGGGTAGACCTCAGCCTCAGCCTTAGCCTGTCTGTCCATGTGCCTGTGCAAAGTAGATATTACCATGCACCCCGCATCCACCTGCACCCCCAAACTACCCCGCACTACCCTATTGCAAACGCTGGCTCAAATATTACATGCTACCCAGCCTATTTGTTGCTTCGACAATGTCTGTTGCGCCACTGTGTTTGTATACGCCATTTAGGCAGATCCTATTTTCAAGATGTCAACGTTGGGTGCGATTTGGGTTGGTTGTTGGTTGTGTTTGTTGCGTATTAGTTATTACCCACTCGGTTTGTGTATTGCGCGGTAGCTGCGAATACTACAAAAATATAAATACTGCACGTCATTCACGCTTTACCAAGGACTCCTAGAAACTTAAAAGAAGTCCTATGCTTCTAGGAGTCCTTGTTTTGCTTTGCCATCCATATCGGAATCGGGGCTATAACGAAAACACGGCGACGCAGACGCAGCCACGCAGGCGAAAACAACGCAGGCGACGACACAGCGTAAGTTGTCGTGCTGCGAACTTTTGAATAGAAGCGGCATAAGAGAAGAGAGGGTAATAACTAATACTCAACCGTTTTCATATCGTCATTCTCTCTTCGTTCTTTTCCTCCTCTCTCTTCGGTATTAACTAATACACAACTAAAACAACCAACGTGGACTTCCTAAAAATTAGCTCCGCCTAAACGACACACTATTGTGAGTATGAAGAACCATGATCAGTCAATGTACCCTTATCAATATTGTGGGGTAGCATGGGGACAATTGGTCCAACACTTGCAGTAGTGTAGTCTGTGACCATGAAAATGGAAAACCTCCACTGTAATAGGCGTTCAAACAAAATAGCATGAATTTGCATAAAAAATATGGATGCAATTCAAGGAATTTGAAGTTATTGGGCGCTGGGTACAGGGAGCTGGGTGGTGAACAGTAATTATTATCTATTACCATATTTTTGGGTGTATATCCCCCCCTGAGTATATCCCCCCAGTGTATAACCCCCCATTGGCAAAACATAAATTTTGTCCTATGTATATCCCCCCTGGTGTATAACCCCCATGTACTGGAAGGTATCTAACCTACCTATGTAAGCTGGTCATAAGCTAGCTATAGCTACTCCTACAACATGCTACCATGCCTATAAGCTTAGCTGAGCATGTCTTATACTAGAATAACCCTGTTTTGACCGCGATTATGCCCTAAAACACGTACTTTTGACCTCAAAAACATGCCTCTGCACACCTCTCAAAAACATAAATTTTGTCCCATGTATATCCCCCCAGTGTATATCCCCCAGTGTATAACCCCCCATCAGACCTCTCGATTTTTGTATAGCCCCATGGGGCTATACACCCAAAAATATGGTATGCGAGGGACATGGGTTGACTTCGGCTTAGGCTGAGGCTTAGGCTTAGGTTTTGGATGAAGAGGGGTAGGCCTCAGCCTAAGCCGCAACCTAAGCCTTAGCCTAAGTCTGCCCATGCACCTATTGCAAGCGCTGGCTCAAATATTTTTGTGCTACCCTGCCCATTTGTTGCTTCGACAATGTCTGTTGTGGCACTTTTTGTTTGTGTGCGGAATTTAGGCGGATCCTATTTTAAAGAACGGTTGCAATTTTGGTGTTTTGGTTGTTCCACAGACATCTAGAAAGTACACGGACATAGCACTCTATTTTGGAACTGGACATCAGGTAGAAGTCCATGCACATACGTAATATGTGGAACACAGGGCAGCTTTTACACTCCAGAGTACTATAGCACAAAATTGGCATGCAACTAGGTTTGGTAGGTATCTTGTCATTCGAAAACAATATCTCCTTCAATTTTACCAGATTTTACATCAAGGCTAAGCTATATACCTGAACAGATGCCCACTTTTTCACATCCTACATAGTGCACTCACTTACTCAACATGCAGTGCACTTACTGTGTATGAGAATGAAGGAAAACAGCATAGAACAAGGACCAGTTACACACATCACAAATCATCGTTGCAAACAGCAGTAATTGATAATAGGAATACCATATTTTGGGTGTATATCCCCCTGAGTATTTCCCCAACATATTATATCCCCCTGGTGTATAACCCCATCCATGTACTGTAGGGTACCTTAACTTACCGATGTAAGCTAGTCATAGGCTAGCTATAGCTACTCCTACACCAAGTTACTATGCTTATAGGCCTAGCTGATCATGTCTTGTCCTAGAATAACCCTGTTTTAACTCCTCCCGGGATTCAAAGTCTCCGACGCCAACTGGTTGCACAACCGACGCCAACCGACATATGGAGCAGTTGTACAACAGACGTCAACCGACATATAGCGGTTGCGCAACCGACGCCAACCGCAAAGAAAAGAAAAGGAAAGAAAAGAAGAAAGAAAGTGCAGGAATATTTCTTGCTTGTGATGCTGAATTGAAGTGAATAAAGAATAACGTCCTGCACTGTCCTGCACTTTCTTTCTTCTTTTCTTTCCTTTTCTTTTCTTCGCGGTTGGCGTCGGTTGCGCAACCGCTATATGTCGGTTGACGTCTGTTGTACAATTGCTCCATATGTCGGTTGGCGTCGGTTGTGCAACCGGTTGGCGTCGGAGACTTTGAATCCCGGGAGGAGTTAACTTCAATTATGCCCTAAAACATATACAGGATCTCATAATAAACCAAACACTGCATAACCCCATCAGACCACTTGATTTTGTATAGCCCATGGGGTATTCACCCAAAAATATAGTGTGGTACAAAATCACAACTGGGATGATCCACTGGACAGCTTTTTGACCTTCGTTTGTTTGCGCTTCATCGTTCCTGAGCTAAAAAGCATACAAAGAACATTTGTCAAGACCAATTATCAGTGAAGAGTATGATGCAGAAATCGTTTTTCTTTCTTCTCCAAAAAACCGCATCTCTTTCTGTGGAGCATGTGCAGAGATATCTCACTCAGAAGATCCCCAGTTTGAACTCCCGCGTGTTGAAAGATAGCCGTTCCGTTCGAGATCTCATACCTAGTGTCCGCACAAAAAAAATAAATTCGTGGACTCCTTTGTCCGCCTAAGCTCTCTAGAAGTCCGTGGTTGTTCGCTGTTTTCGTTGAGTATTAGTTATTACCCTTTTTTCAATGACGATCTCTTGTATTCAATAGTTCGCAGCACGACAGCTTACGCTGTGTCGTCGCCTGCGTTGTTTTCGCCTGCGTGGCTGCGTCTGCGTATAGAGATTATATATTAGGGCAGAGGAGGACCACAGCGAGACGCGGATGCAGCTAAAGGGGGCCATAGTTTTCTCTATATGTAGGTTGGACAAATTTGTAAACTTTGGCAACTTTGGCGCCGGGTACGAAAATTACTTTCAGAAAAATGGAATATGGAATTTTGCCATTTTTGTTTCCAGATTTTAGGAAATAACTTCAAGTCAAAAAAGAACAAATTCAAAAATTTTCCCCGTCCCGTCCGTCTTCTCCTGCTGTTCATTTCATCATCAAATATTTGCGAACTGTTCAACTCCTGTCGTGTTCAAATGTATTTTCTGTGGAGAGGAAGCTGATTTGGTGCTACTAGCTCTCACAATGCCGAAAAAATGCTGCGTATTTCAATGCAAGAGTGGATATGCCAGTCAAACTGAGGAGGAGAGAAAAGGCGTGTCGTATCACAAGTTTCCTGCCCCTGGCCCGCTCCGACAAGCTTGGCAGCGAAAAGTCTACCGCAAGAACTATGAAATAACTCCCTACTCTGGCCCTCCTGAAGTTCTCCAAGTGCTCTGTGGATGAAATGAAGGAATTGGCGCAAGCAACTGTACTAACAGCGGAACATCGAAAGCAAGCTGTGGCAGATTTGGTGGTGGCATTGCGAGAAGTGATGCCTGAGTCGGACAACTTCCTGGAGCCAGAAGACGCCTGTACTATCTACTACGTCTGCGGTGCCCTTATCCGTAGTCTACTGGCCCAGTTTGGTGGCTGTGACTGTTGCAAGAAAATTCTGCTCCAGGGAGATGAAGAAGAGTCGCCTGTCATCGAATTTCCAGTCTTGTCTGAATGCGACGTTGGCGAGCTCCCTGTATCTACTCTGCAGAAAGTCGACGAATTTCTGTCCAAGGTGAATCGTGGTAGTTTGTTGAAGCCAAGCACTGTGGCTTATGGTATTGGACTGACGTGCTGGAAGGCTTTTGCTGCTGTTATGACTGAGCAGCTGAATTTGCCATTCATGAAGATGGGGCAGCAGAAGCCTGTCTTTGAAGCGGCTGTGTATCAGTTACTGGAAGAAGATTCTGAGTTGGAAGATATTGCGGTGTCATCGCTCTTCTGTGATAATGGCCACTCTTTTGGACGACTCTTGGTCTCCAAGTTGTTCAACTGCATGGCAAAGAATCGAGCGATTCTGATTTCTTCAATCGCCCAAAACCGCCAGCGAACAGAAAAGTTCAAGGCTAAGCTTAGAAAACCAAGGATGTGGAGTACAGGATGGGTAGCTCTGAAGAAAAACCCGTAAACGAAGTTGCTGTCAAATTATGCTGCATTTAGCCGAGCGACAGCGAACCAGAGCGAAGTCGTGGGTCGGGGGCTCCATACAAACAAATATTCGAAATCGATCAAAGATTTTGAGGACAAAAAAATTTTTCCAAAAATGACGTCATTTTCCAGAGAACCAGGCCGTTTTCAGCCAAAGAGGCCAAAAAAGGGCAAATCCAGCATCTTCCGGGGCCTATATCTCGACAATGATGTTGAGGCAGAAAGTTGCCGCCATAGTAAAACCTACCCGCAAATATCCCCTCTTTCACCCCATACCATTGGCAGACCGCTAGTTAAGGGCTAACACGATTATTGAGTCATATCTTTTCTTTATCAAGAAATTCACCAACAATAATTAAATTTTTCCTTTGATATCAGACCACCATTAGATGCGCCTGATCAAGCTGATTCCGAATATGCCACTGATGTCTGCAAAATTTGCATTATTTATGGAGTTATGGGCCTTCAAAGTGCCCCTACTTTCCAAAAATCGCGATTTTTAGCGTTTCTAAATTCATAAGGGGTTAAATTTTTAAACAACTTTTTCTGACCTAATTTTATGCGTAGAATTCGAATTTGAACTTAATTTTTTTATTTTCCCACATTTAAGGCCTTATTTTTGCCATTTTCTGCTTTTTCAGATTACAAATCGTGAAAATAAGGCCTTAAATGTGGGAAAATGAAAAAATCAAGTTCAAATTCGGATTCTACGCATAAAATTAGGTCAGAAAAAGTTGTTTAAAAATTTAACCCCTTATGAATTTAGAATCGATAAAAATCGCGTTTTTTGGAAAGTAGGGGCACTTTGGAGGCCCATAACTCCATAAATAATGCAAATTTTGCAGACATCAGTGGCATATTCGGAATCAGCTTGATCAGGCGCATCTAATGGTGGTCTGATATCAAAGGAAAAATTTAATTATTGTTGGTGAATTTCTTGATAAAGAAAAGATATGACTCAATAATCGTGTTAGCCCTTAACTAGCGGTCTGCCAATGGTATGGGGTGAAAGAGGGGATATTTGCGGGTAGGTTTTACTATGGCGGCAACTTTCTGCCTCAACATCATTGTCGAGATATAGGCCCCGAAAGATGCTGGATTTGCCCTTTTTTGGCCTCTTTGGCTGAAAACGGCCTGGTTCTCTGGAAAATGACGTCATTTTTGGAAAATTTTTTTTGTCCTCAAAATCTTTGATCGATTTCGAGTATTTGTTTGTATGGAGCCCCCGACCCACGACTTCGCTCTGGTTCGCTGTCGCTCGGCTAAATGCAGCATAATTTGACAGCAACTTCGTTTACGGGTTTTTCTTCAGAGCTACCCATCCTGTACTCCACATCCTTGAGAAAACTAACAGGGTTATCTCAACATCAATCTTTCTAGTGCTATGTATTGTATAGGTGTAGTGCCCAAATGGTGATATTTAGTACTAAACTGGTGTTCCAATGTGATGAGAACAGTAGGGTTTCTTGCTTTCGGTTCGCTCATGTGTCATTTGTGCCGTAATATTGCGTTGTATGCGTTTGTGTGTGGAAAACGACTATTACTTGAAGGCGTCCTATGGCCCCCTTTGGCTGTACGCGCAGATTCTGTTGGTCCTCCTTTGCCTAATATATAATCTCTATAGTCTGCGTCGCCGTGTTTTCGTTTTAGCCGGAATCGGCATCGCGTTTCGCGTAGGCGCATCGATGATCGATTCATATCTCGCTCAATCCACGCGCAGACTGTGCTCAATCATACAAAATCAAGATTCAAGTGGTCCACCTGTCTTGTCCATGCTTTTCGTTCTTCCTTGACGGCAAGAAACAAAGCGCCCTCTCGTTCACATTCTCAAGATGGAGTGCTGCTTCTGCGATGGCAAACGAGTCATCGGACGGAAATTTTCGACTGCCCGCTGTCAAACCTATTATTCGGAAATGGCCGTCATGCGAGCTCACGCTCTCACGTCGCATCTCAAGCTCAATCCAGCTCTTCCCAAGAGTCAGGTAGGCCCCCGTAGAGGGTACTGTGGGGTAAAGCTGGCCACACGGGGAAAACCCGGCCACCTAAGCTCCTTTGAACTTGCTGTTTCAGCAAATGATGAGCCAAATAGCTCAGTTGTTGTAAGAGGAGAGTTCAAGGAATCGATTGCTATAAAATTTGTCTCAATCGGGCCGTTGGTTTTGAAAATATGCAGCCCTGAGGTGAACATTGGTGGCCGAATCTTCTTGTGGCCGGGGTTACCCCATAGTACCCTACATTCCATCTGGTTCTCATGTGGAAAAGGGCAAACAATTGGACTGGTTCAAATAAATAAGGAAATTTGGGTATCTCGTATTGACGAGTTGCGTTGTCACGATTGGGTTGGTCGATAGCGACCCTGCAATATTTAGTGTAAGTTTGGATCGGTGCGTGCGGGGTCGTCGACGTCATTTGGTGTCAATTCTTCTCTTTACTCGCTCCTTTTCCGCTCCCAGACGATTGAACAACGTCGACGACCCCGCAGGTAGGTACCCATCTAAACTTACACTGAATACCGCGGGGTCACTATCGACCAACCCAATCGCGACAACGCAACTCGTCCATAATATGGTTTTCACAACGTATGAGAATGAACCTCATGCCGTCCTATTGTTGAAACGCACTGTGTACGTATGTATATGGCAGTAGCGTCCGAGGCAAGTAGTGTCCGTAAACTAAAAGGTCCAGGTATGTAAGGCGAGTTTAGCCATCTGTCCCTGAGCCGGCTCGTGGTCGTGTGCCCAAATCCAGAGCTGTGACCGAGGGTAGCGGGGTTGATTCCCGTTCGGTCCTATTTCTCCCCCTCCCCTTCGGGGCCCAGCTATCGCCATACGAAACGCGGCACGTAGGGTAGCGTGGGAGAAAACCGTCCGTGAGGGAAATCCGCCCACCTATGGCGCTTTTACCCCCATCAGGCCTAGCTTGTGAAGTTGTGGCTGGGAACAAAGAACGAGATACATTTTCAAGAGCCAGGTTTTGATTGGGGGTAAAAGCGCCATAGGTGGGCGGACTTTCCCCCATGGGCGGTTTTACCCCACGTTACCCTATTTTTTCCTTTATTTTTCTTTTCAGATGCTGGTACATGCGCCGGCTGCCCGGCCCCTCGGCTCTATGGCTTCAATTCTTGCCCACCTCTGCCAATTAAGCCACCAAGAAAATCGGACGTTTTTGACTGCAGATGAGTTGCAGTCTTTGGACGCCATGTGGTCTTTGGTTCTGGATTATGGAACCAGAAGACGGGCTACAATTACAATGGGCGCGGTGAATGCTGTGGATATTATTATGGAGGCAGAGAGGCAGGATGAACACACGGCTCCTCAGGAGTCTGGCCTATTTGCTATCGTGGAACACCCCGCACCGCAGCGAGAATTGCCATTGGTAAGATCAAGACTATACTATTCACGATATGCAGTAACGCGATTGGGTTGGTCGATGTCGACCCCGCGGTATTTAGTAAACGTGTGGATCGGTGTCTGCAGAGTGGTCGACGTCATTTTGTTGTCAGTTCTTTTAACTCGCTCCTTTGACGCTCCCAGATGATTGAACAGGGTCGACGACCGCGCAGACACCGATCCCAACTTTCACTAAATGCCGCGGGGTCGCCATCGACCAACCCAATCGCCTTACTGCTTTGCATATGGTCCATAGAGGGTACTGTGGGGTAAACCCGGACACCTAAGCTCCTTTGAACTTGCTGTTTCTGCAAATTATGAACCAAATACGTAGCTCAATGAAGAGGAGTGATCAAAGAATCGATTGGTTTCATATTTGACTCAATTGGTCTGTTGGTTGCTGAAATATGCAGCCCTGAAGCTTAGCTTAGGTGGTGGTCGGAATTTTCCATGGCCGGGTTTTCCCCACCGTACCCTATTTATTATCCCTGTACAGAGAAGAATGGCTGACGCTGTGCAATCGAAAGACACTTGACAGGAACGAGCTAGAATATGGTTCGCTTTCATTCCCTAAGCCTTTTACCAAGAACAGATAAGAAGAATAATGAGTTTATTGTTACTCTATCCGTTCTTGCTTTTCTGGTTCCTGTTTGCATCTGTAGACTACTAGTATAAGTACGCGTTCGCTAATTGTTCTTTAGAAAGCCGAAGAAATGCCTTCACTACAACCGGAACCGCGGCATTCAGAAATGGCAAGGAACAGATTTGTTAGAGTTAGTCGCCGAAAGCACATTCTCGACCGACGAGTAGGACTGGCCGAGCTTAGTGTCTCACTCACACCGCTGCCAATCGTTGTACTGGCGAATGAGGACAGCAGAAGAACCAGAAGGGAAGAAGCCGCCTTGGAAATGGAAATAGAGGAAGGCAAGAAAACCATGGAAGAAGAGGGAAAAAAGAAGACTGAAGTAGCAGCGAAGAAAATGACAGATCAAGAGACTGCCTGCAGAACCGAACCTAAGAAAAGGAAACGAAAGAGAGGCATCAGTTGGAATTCTACTACCAAAAGAACCAAAAGAGAGCGTGCCTACAAGTTGAAGCTAGCGAGAGCACGGGCGATGAGAGAGAAGAAAGAAGGGAAGAATAAACAGACGGGTGTGAAAGGATCAAGGAAAGATGAGGAAAGCGATAGCACTATTAGTACTACTACCAAGACAGTTGCAAAGACTGCTAGAACTGGACGAAGGAGAAAACGCTGGAATCCTGGCGCTCAAAGAAGACATGGGAAAAGATTGATGCAAGCGTTGCAGGCGTATAGGGAGGCTAGGGCGGCAGAAAAGATGAATAACC
>JASAMW010004572.1:0-46319 GCA_030247985.1 Epsilonema sp. ZAB3_2
AAACGTCGTCCTGCACCAAATACAAGCGCTTTTGAGCCACCTTTTTTTGTGTGTGCGTAGTCCAAGGTTGGGTCTATGATGCAAGCAAAACTCCGTGTTTGTATCTGCCCAAGGGTGTTGTCTGGCACACCCCAAGGGTCTATCATCTCCCCTTTAATTTTCACCTCATACATCTGCCCTGTACTCACCACATCTCTGTCAGACAACTGTCGGCTGGTAGCATATGCCGATGATTTATTGTTGGTCAAGCCCATTTCCTCCCCAAATGCTGAAACTGAGCTACAGGCTGATGTGGACCAGGTGCTGTCTGAGTATGCCAAACTTCACCTGTCCATCAACCCCAAAAAATCAATGTTGATGGTATGCTCAGCCAGCAATCGTTTACTGTCGCTCAACCAACCGGTATTCATTGATCAGCTAGAGGTTCAATGTGTGGCGGAGTTGAAATACCTGGGTGTTGTCTTAGATTCGCGTCTGTCCTTTGGTGTGCACACTACGTATGTAAAGGCAAAAGCCAAAGCAGCACTTGGTGCCTTATATCGCACTGTTGGTCGATATGTACGCCGGGCAAAGTTTTCCCTCCTGTACAAAACAAAAATCATGCCTATGCTGCTGCATGCGTTCCCATTTTCCTGCCCTACAACAAGAACCCACTGGGTGCAACTGGAGCGCGTGCATAGGTTCGCAGCACAACTGGCCACCAATGACTATCAGTCCAGCTATGCTGAATTGCTGGAGAAGCTGGATTGGAAGTCATTGGCTCAGGTGTGCTTCGAGCGGCAGCTGATCACCATCCTCAAGTATCAGCACAAAGTTCGCCACCTTCCTTGCAATGTCCTAGTTGCTGCGCCCCCTCCTCCGCGATCCGCGCTGCGTAGGGCATGTATGGGTTCCCATCACAGTATGCAATTGCAGGTGTCCAATGGCGTGCTATATCCTCAAGACTCCCCTGCCCCAACAGAGCGCTGCTTCCCCCTTCACAATGCTGTGAAGCTCTGGAACCGTCTCCCTGTCTGTCTCTTCTTCAGCCCTCCCAATGGCTCAACGCTCCCTAGTCTGACCTACTTTCACGGTGTCCTACGGACGGGCACAGTCTTCTCTGATATGGAAGGGAGTGAATCCAATCGAAGTGATGGTGGCCTCCTGGAATCCGCGATCTCGCGCATCCCAGTACTAGGCCGCTTTTACTCGACCTTGTGAGCATACAGGAACCCGCCGACCAACCCACCCACCGACCTGGACCGTGTTTAATCATGCCACCAATTGGTGGCAACACCCTTTTGAATATGACTGTTACCTTGTTTTGCCGATCGTGTTATACTATTTGTCTTTCTTTTATATTACTGTACCTACGTATGTTATTATATACATAGATATGTACGTAAGTACGTATCGGCCACTATGGGCATGTCACACTATTACCCTTCGTCGGTATCACCTGTCCATTTGGTTTGTTTTGCCAATAAAGATTCATGCTGCTGCCCTGTAGCGAGCGCAAGCTGCGCAAAATTGGGTGGGAAAGACATCGTATCTTTCTACCTTAAAAATTAATCGAGCTAGCGGAACTCGAACCCGGGACCTCTGCGTGAAAGGCAGACGCCTTATCCACTATGCCACGGGCGCCCCCTGCCATACTTTTATTTTCGAGCATGCTTTTTGCCCTTACGGCCTCGCCGTAAGGGCTACCACGTTGAGTTGCCTTAATCATATGGGTATAGGGACCCTACGTAGTATGCTGTAGGATAGGGTTACGTACTGTGTAGGTATAGGACAAATTTCAAATTTTCAATTTGGCGATCCTACGTATGTGGCGGCGATACGCCCCATGATGAAGTTTCGTTGACGTTTTAGAGAACCTAAAGTTTTGTTTTTGTTTCGTTGACATTTAGAAGATTTTTGTTTCGTTTACATTTTGGGAAAAATTTGTCCGCACCCGGGTTCGAACCTTACCCCGGGTAATCCCGTAGGATTGGAAGACGAACGCTCTATCGCCTACACCATCGCGACGAACTGGGCAAATGACGAAAACACAGGATAAGTAGTTGAGCTGAGGGGGAATAATTTGCATGTAAGACGAAAAGATAAAACATGTGGTTTGGGGAGTAATTTGCATAGGAAATGTCGATATTTTAGGCAAAAATAATTTACATAAGAAGAACAGTGTGTTAAAGAGTGGAATTTGCATACGAAAAATAAAAATGCGGCAAAAATTGAGACACGTCACAGACTAGTTATTTTCTGCTTTTACTCTGTTGCTGAGCAGTGGCGCTATTGCGTTGAAGAATCACAGGGGAAAAATTGTGCATAGTCAGTGAGAAAGGGAATGATTTTCTTCTGAAAGGATCGTATCTTAAACAGCAATTCAAAAGGAGAACTCTCTTTTGGAAGGGGTGCGTGTTCAAGAGCGATTCAATAAAACAATGCCTGGAATGCTGTGGAAGAAGAACATCTCAACTCAAATGGCAGGAGAGAAAAAGCAGGTAATTTTGAAAAGAAGTTCTGCAGCAGATACAGTACTGATACCTGTACAATAGATTCATTTCTTTCTGGACCCACGGGCCCGATCTATTACTGTAAACGGGGAAATTTTCGGATGAAGGAAATTTTCGGAAACGAAGGAAATTTTCGGAAAATTCGAACAAAAAATTATGTCCGAAAATTTTACTGTACGAATTTTTTGTATGTACAGTATATTTCCATGTGCAGTACGTATTGCTAAAAATCTTAGAGTCAACGAAACTGAAAAAACGCGCACAAAAGCAACAAAACCTTCAGTTGCAGAGCAGTTCACAGGCTCATGTTTAGATTGCTAGCGTGAAGTATTCATGTCAACGAAACTGTGCATATGTGACCAATATGGTGCTGTGTCCCCTGAAACCGTACTTCCGATTTTGCCCACCGTTTTTCTCTGCTTACAAACCTGCTTTACCCATCCGCATCTGCCTGGGGGACCCAAAGGTTTTTCACTGCTGCATGCTGAAACCCTACTTGACCCACGGGCCCGATTAATTCTGAAAAAAAAAAAATTTTTGAGGGGGGAGAAATTCTGAGAAAAAAAAATGCCGGCGAAAACTAACAACTCTAACCACCCCCCACCCACACACACACCCGCACTACACAGTAAAGACAGACAAAATAAGAAACGACGTGGTCGGAGAAGCCACAAAGAGGTAAAAATTTCCCCAAAAAACCCCCACACCGAAAATAAACTACAACACCAAACCACCCCCCCTCCCCTTCCCCCACCTCCTTTCTCCCTCTACCACCTTTCAACCCCTACAAGATGCTACATCTAGGGGCTCCTACAATCGTCTCTCGCCTATTGATCAGACCCCTGGAGAAAACCATTACTAACCGTTCAGCCCACACCCCCACCCCATACTGACGCCAAACCAGACCCCCCCACTCCTCTTCGAACGGTAAGCGCAACGGCTTCGCTTCCCCGACACCCCCCACCACACCCACCGACTCACCCCTCCATACCACCCCTCCCACCCCTCCAAAGCTTAATGCTTTTTCTATTTGTAGGCGACGTGAAGAGCGCCAACATTCTGATCGACGCCAACCTGCAGTCGAAACTGGGCGATTTCGGACTCAGTCGTCGGGGTGCAGTGGAGATTCCACACAACGCTTCGCCGATGATCGCCTCGCATATCAAGGGCACGCTGGCCTACCTGCCCCCAGAATTCATACGAAGCAAACACCTCTCCTCCAAGTTGGACCTCTTCAGCTTCGGAGTGGTAAGGCGAGGACCCTGATTGTGTGCTACTCTACTTGTTGTATTCCTACTTGTTGTGATGGGATGGCTGGCTTGACTGGTAGGTAGGGTACTGTGGGGTAAACCCGGGCACTTAGTACATATCTCAGCAACCATACGAGCGATTGAGACAAGTATTCTATTCTACCAATCGATTCCTTGAACTCTCCTCTTTCAAATGAGCTACCATGTTCCTCATTTGCTGAAGCGGCAAGTTTAGAAAGGCTTAGGTGTCTGGATATACCCCTTAGTACCCTACTGTTTACCCGTTGGTGGTTGTACATTTTGTACAATCAACAATGTGCACCCATGTAGCAAAGGTAACTCTCTATGGCTTGGGACGGAGAAACCTTTTGAAAGCCACCTTTTAAATTGGGGCAAAACCGCCATATTCTTGTTCCGACGAAATAAGCACCCCACATGGACAGCTTTGGCCCACGCCACCCTTTTTCGTACAGTAGACCCGATCCATCATATTGGTGTTTTACAATCAACAATGTGCACCCATGTAGCAAAGGTAACTCTCTATGGCTTGGGACGGAGAAACCTTTTGAAAGCCACCTTTTTTTTGGCGAGACCGTACCCCACAGGGTCGGCTGTAGGTGAAACCCACCTAGTCTCCTTCGAACCTTTAACAACGCCCGTTATGGTGGGCCAGTCCAGTGCCGCAAGGCACGACCAACAATGGCCCGAACCAGGGAAGGGCCTGGCACGAAGCCGAACAGCCATCAGCGACCACTGGTCGGGGTGTGCTGACCCGAAGGAAAGCACTGGTGCCTTTAGAAGCCAGCGAGCGGGCGCACCATACTGCCGCTGGGGTTGCCAGTCGCTTTAATCCCACCTGGCGAGAGTGGGAACTCATGACGCAGAGGACGGCAGATCGGACGCAGCCCGTCTTACCGCCTGCGCCACGAGCGCGACAAAGCCACGTTTTAAATTGGGGCAAAACCGCCATATTCTTGTTCCGACGAAATAAGCACCCCACGTGGACAGCTTTGGCCCACGCCACCCTTTTTCGTACAGTAGACCCGATCCATCATATTGGTGTCACCTTGTGAACTTGATGTTTCAGGTATTCTACGAGGTGCTCACCGGCTTTCGAGCCTACTCGGATCGACGCAAACCCGAGAATCTGGTGGATTACATCCGGGTAGCCCGCAAGAGTATGGGAGAAGAGGATATGATGGCGCTAGCGGACGGCAAAGCAGGGGTGGACGGCCAGGAACTGTGCGCTCCGCTCTTTCTGTCTTTGGGCGCAAAGTGTACGGCTAGGGAGCCGAGAGAGAGGCCTACGGCTGGCGAGGTGGTGCTGGCTTTGGAAGAAGTGGAAAAAAAGAATGAAGTAGAAATGGGATGAATGGATAGTTGTTGCAAAAATATATAATTGGGCTTAGGGGAAGAATGGAGCACACAGTGTAAACGAAGCAGGCAATACCTGACTCATATTCGCCCCATTTTACGAAACCCGTTATATATGGGGAATCCAAAGCACGCCATCCACACACAAGCAATCTCGTAGCGCGTAAACGGTCTTCTGTTGCTTGTCGGCGTGATTGTTTGTGTGTGTGTGAATGGCGTGCTTTAGATTTAGTGTGAGATTATTTGTTCTACGTTGGTTGTTTGTACCACTACCACTGAACCGTGAAGGTGCGATCTTTGTAATGGTTCGATAATGCCTGATTTGGAAAGCGCCATGAGTTTTTTTTGCTTGATTATTTTCTTTGGATGTCGTTGCTCATTGTCGAGCTGGTTTTGTTGGTCAATTTTTTTCGTTACGTCTTTCTGTGATCTCATTCTCAAACCAAGTCGGTTGTAGGCCCAGGTGTTGTAAAACAGTTTGTACGTACTGTATGTTTGTACAGTACATGGTTCATGCTTGTGCCATCTATGTATTACCAGAGCTTTTGCTTTCACATGACAAACCGTATGACAATAAAAATAAACCCTCTGTCCACAGCTACTACTACTACGTATCTGACTGCGTAATTGATACCACAATCGCCGCAATATTTTCTTCCTGTTTGTCATCGTTTTCTTCTTGAATAATTCCGACATTCTGCAAACTGCAGCTTCTCCTTGCGGTGGCAAGTTGTTGTACGGACAAGAGTTTCTCAGTTTGGGAATCGTAGGTTGCAGAATTCGCTGCAGCCGGTTTGCTTCTTTTGCGATCCGCAGCAGCAGTCACACTCGTGGTTCCATTGGTGAGTCCTTGTTCTTTGGCATAGCCGCCGAAGGAACTCTCGCGCGGTCGGATGTATGACCCGACTTCTCTGCTGCGACTGCTGGAGACGAAATCGTTCTGATTGGCGAATTGCGCAGAGGCGAAGCGCTGCTGGCGCACCATACGCGAGTCTCGCACCAGCTCCGAACGCAGATACTCCTCCCGACTCATGGAAATGCAGGGCAGCCAGCGAAAGACGTACTTGAAACCGGTACGAAACCTGAACACCAAAAATAATCATGGTTTGCTATGGGACTGAAGTTGCGCCCTGCGTAGTTTGCATGGACTTCTGCTAAATAGGAGTACACGAAGCAGGGACAGAATTGCGCATTTATGAATCTATTTTACGCAACGCACCTTGAATGCCATGGCAAACTCTTGCTGGCCAGACTATAGTAGGGTACTGTGGGGTAAACCCGGCCATATCTAAACTCCTTTGAACTTGCTGTTTTCAGCTGCAAATTGATGAACCCAAATAGCTCATTTGAAAGAGGAAAGTTCAAGGAATCGACTGGTCTCAATCGGTCCGTTGGTTGCCCTGAAATGCAGCCTAGATATCCGTAGTTTCCCATGGCCGGGTTTCCCCCATTCGTACTAAAAATTTGGCGAAATTTTGGGGGAATAAGATTGGATTGACAGTTGGGCTCCATTTTATGGACGGATAGTGCCGGGTATTTCGGAATAGAAATAGGTGTAGTATACGCTTTTTTCGAATAACCTGCACTGTCATACTCTATTCATAGTTCATACATAGGAAAAAATATTTGTTGGTAAAAGTTGGGTGAATGATGAGCTGGCGATAGGGCGAGGAAATACTTACAAAATTTTATTGGCACGATTCGGTTGGAATTTTTTTCCCCGCCGATTTGTACCTGTTGTTCATCCAGCAATAGATCATAGGATTGACGACCGTGCTGCTCATTGCCAGCCAATAAATATTCAAATAAATGTTCAGTTCGTCGATAACTTCCAAATCTGGAGCGATCTGGCTTTCCAGTACGGAAAAATACAGGTTATACGGCAGCCATAGTACGAAGAACAATGACACAATCAGGATGAGCATTTGTATGACCTGATAAAAATAAACACGCACTAGGACACGCATTAGCACAATTTTGCAGTAGGGTACTGGTGGGGTAAATCCGGACACCTAAGCTTTTCTGAAAATGCCGCTTCTGGTAATGACAAACGTGGTACGGTACAACTCAACAGCTCATTTGAAAGAGGAGAGTTCAAGCAATCGATTGGTAGAACCGTAGAATGTAGTACCTGTCTCAATCGGTCCTACATAGGTGTCCGGGTTCACCCCCGTGTCTGAGTTTACCCCACAGTACCCTACATACATGCATAGGCCTACATTAGAAAATAAAGGACATACCGTACCTTTTTCTTTGCTTTGATACTGTCAATGTGTTGATGTTCCCCGATTCTTCTGCTTCCCCACAAATGACAAGCAACACAAGTGTATGTAATGGAGAGCACCAACAGAGGCAGGATGTAGCTGATTACTGTAAGAAAATGATTGTATCTGAAAAAAGACAACACTCCCTAATAATTTTTGGCGAAATTTGTTGGTAAAATTTGGTATAAGGATAAGCTGGAATGGAAGAGGTCGGAGATGCGATTTTCATATTATTTTCTTCACATTTATATTTTATTTTCAAAGAAAAAATCTTACAGCTCAAAATATTTCAATCCATCGCTCATACAGGTGGCAACTTTCTTTAAGCGTCCTTCCGAATAAAAGTAGTGCTCCTGAGTATAGCTTGCGAATATGTTGGGCGATGCGCAGAGGCTGGCCAGTGCCCAAATAAGAAGAATGGCACTGATGGTAAAGTTCTGAGAGAGGCGAGGCTTCAGAGGATGCACAAAAGCAATGTACCTTTAAAAAATACGGGAACGCTTTTCCTGAAAAAACTCGCGAAGCAATATTTACTTTAGTTGGGCAAGCGACCCGCCTTTAATTAACTTAACCCTTAGCCAACTACAGTATATTTAGTATTGTCGTTAGGTACAAATTCTATCATGAAGGATAAGTTGGGGAAGTGGGGTGAGGGTAAACGTCCATCTACATTGTGCCTAAAAATTGGCTTTTGTTCTCCGCAAAAATTGTAAAAAGATTTTTAACCTGTCAAAGCTCATGGCCATCAGAGTGAAAACGCTGGCACAAGTCGGTGCAACTCCCATGAAAGAGTTGAAGACGCAGTATTCATAGTTGAACATCCAATCGTAGTACAGATTGTAGAGGAACGTCGTGCACACGTTGAAGCAGCAGATGCTCGCGTCTGCGATGCTCAAATTCAGCAGGAAATAATTGGTGACGGAGCGCATTCGGCGATGGGTTAACACGATCCAAATCACCGTCAAATTGCCGCTGATGGATGCGAGAATTAGCAGGCTGAACATGGCAATGTAAACCACTTGCGCCCACCATGCATGACGAATGGGGAACGGTTCACAGTAGAAATTTTGCAGCCCGTTTGCAAGCACGACATCGGCGCAGGAACAGTTGTAGCCGAAATCAGGATGGGTTAACTCGTACAGAATCCTCTCGTCGGGCCAGTGGTTCACAATTCCTCCAGAATAATTGAGCAACTGCGAGGCACAAGGGGCTTTTCGAACTACTGTGGAGGACATTTTGCCATCAGTTTCGGTCATATTCTTGGCTAGCTGCCTGCCACTACTGACGTAGGTTCAGTTTACAGTACTACAGTTTAAAGGTCATTTTATAAAGCTAAAAAAATAGATTTTTTGCTACAAACAAACGAGAATAATATGGGTGGTGAAGGAACGACGCTTGACGGGCATGATTGGCTTCGGCTTGCGCAGCTGCCTTTAAAATTTGCGAAGAATTATACGGAAAAATATGCAAATTACCGTACTACCGTTCAATAAAAGCACGTTACAGTTGGGGAGCGGGTTGTGCTTTTCACGTTTCGACCACGCGTGTTTACCAAATTGGAGATTCAATCAGGCGGAAGTTTGACGAAATAGAAATAGCGAACCAATAAAATAGTAAACCTACGGCAATAAAAGCAACAAAACAGACGCCTACTATGAAGGCCCCATGCGGCGTTGATAGCAAATGAACTATGGAAAATGTCTTGGACTTCGATCAAAAGCCTTTAACGTTGATTGTCGCCCCCATGTACGTACTTTCTCCAGTGGTGTGCATTTTACCGTAGGGGAAATAAGCGGCGCTGCATTCCTACAGTATACAATCGTCTCAAAACTGACACACAAGGGGAAGCCTAACAAGGAGAAAGAAATAGGAGCTCTACCAAGAGTTTCCGTTCCGGATCTAGCAAGGAGGATTAGTCCGTGCCTATATTGAGCGTTACCCCCGAGTCTAAACCACGCGTGTTTTTTTCAGGCGAAACGCCCGACAGCAGCGAAGCGAAGCGGAAAGGAAAAAAGAAAAGAAAAGAAGATTTTTTTCCTTTTCTTTTCCGCTTCGTTTCCTGCTGTCGGGCGTTTCGCCTGAAAAAACACGCGTGGTTTAGACTCGGGGGTAACGCTCAATATAGGCACGGACTAATCCTCCTTGCTAGATCCGGAACGGAAATTCTGAGTACACGGCCCGAAGGCGAAAAAAAACATTTCGCTTTTCAATCCAGTTTTTTGTTCTTTGGCATTTTGATCGGAAATCGGAGATTATCTACTAATGATGTTTTACAATTTGCCTTGTATTGTTTTCTTGCGGATAATTCTATGTCGCATGGGTATTTTGTTTTTAAAAGTCAAGTTTTTCACCCTCAATGAAAATATGATCTTTGGCCAATCTTGCAATAATCTAGAAGACCTACTACTACGGTACGTACCGTATGTACAGTACGTGAGATGCAGTGGGACTCTTTTTCCTGGGCTAAAAACAAAAGGCGACCAGATAGATGGAATACTTTGTCAAGTACCAGCTATCTACTGTAGCTAGCTAATCAATCACCAAGCGAATAGAGCATTCGCCTCTCTCCGCCAGTCTTTCTTCAAAGACAAATTTGCTCATTGAAATGAGATCTCTCCAATCTGTTCAAGTTTTTCTGAACAAGCTAGTTTTGTCGGAGTTCTAGCAGCGGTATTTCACAAAGCTCTTGAGCTTCCAGCAATCTTTTCCGCCTTGCATTGCCACGCATGAATCTGCGAAGCGCTAATGCATTGATTAGCAAAACTACCTGGGGCGGGTTCATTACGAACCTAAGTAATGTACTTTTCTTTATGAACATGACAGAATGGTTTATATTATAGTGTAGTAGGTACTATACATGCATTGCAGTTGCGTTGAGCCGGCTATCGTAGAATAATAAAAAAGAAATTGGTACCGTACTATTTAACAGAATTCAAATCAAAATCTTTATTCAATTACCAAGCAAAGTTTGTGGTGAGGTGAATATGAAAGGTATTAAGGTAAAAGATAATTTAGGTTCACTGATGGCCGCTTACAAATGTCACTGTTTCAAACAGAACAATGTCAACATTATAGGAAACAAAACAACTTTTTCACGAAATGTTTTCCTGACCAAAAGGGCATCAAATCTCTCGCACCTAAAAACCTACCATACTTACATACTATACGTACATACAAGTAATGATACGTACATAACATAGTACCGAGGCAATGAAAATGGGAAAAAAATCTTCCGCTCAACTTCATCTTCAAAAAACATGCAGCGCAACCTTCAAAGCTGGCAGCGACAATGTCCCATTGCTGGAAGATATGTACATCTTTTGACGATTACCGTGAGCGTGAGCCACACATGTACTATACAAAATAACATTATTTAGAAGCCAATCCATTCACCTCGATCCGTATCGCCTAAACCAACCATGCAATGCAATGCACAACACAGTAGTAAGTAGAGCAGCCGGCCTGTACAAGTTCACAAAAGGAGCATTGATTTAGATAACACGAAACTAATAGAAATATGGTACTGTGGGGTATTGCCGGACAGTCGGGAAAGTGTTGGGCGCCCATTAACTAAACCCTGCTGTTAGCACCGCTCCAAAAAATATGAGCTCTAGTACGTATGCCTGTAGCTGCACTGTGTCCAATCTTTTACATCCAGAGCAACAGGTAATCCATACCGATTTTTTGCCCAAATGAATACTCAATCCAGATTTTCAGTTGTAGAAAAGCCTGCAGATATCGGCTTGTTCCTACGACGGTATTTCCGCTTTTACCCCGCAAAACCCTCAAAACTACCATACTTCTCGCTCCGTATACTCTACAGTACACATGGCATACTACGGTACAGTTTGTACAACAGTTCTCAGCCAGCAAATGGCAGAGCGATGGCAGGCAACTTGCTTCCGGTTCCTTCGCGCTCTCCCTTCGTGTTCGGCTTTACCCCGCAGCACCCTAATTGTATTTCTGGCTCTACGAGCAACAGATGGCGCCCTTCTTCCTCCTATCACCAGTTTGCAGTCCCCCGGCGCCCGTTTGCCCGGCTTTGCCTCCCCTGCCCCCCAGTGTGATGCCTCCTTCCGTCCTTCCTCCGTTCTGCGCCTCATCCGACGCCTTCTCTTGATTCAATATGCAGCTGATCAGGAATCTGAAACAAAGCGTATACAGTGCGTTCTGTAATGACACTCTTAAAATGGATAGGCACGAATTGCGTGTCAGATCCTCCCTGTTATTGTATATTAGGGCGCAATATTAGAGATGGCGGAGACTAAGCGGTATTGCTAACCCATCTTTAGAGTGCTGGACGTATCCAGCATTCGTTAGTTCCGGCTCAGTTTTTTGGCGGCTCAAATGATTGGAAAACCATGAAACCGCGGGCGGCCGATTAAAAAAGTTGGATTTTTAGACAGCAACGCCGGAAAGAGTGGGGGAACGACATTTTTTTGAGGGCGCTAATATTAGTTTAGCTCTGTCGTTCGTTGCTTCTACTGTACGTATGCACGCGACACAAGCCACAAACATAAAGTACGTACCTAAACGACAAAAGCGGGGGTGGTTGAAATTGGCTGGCTATCCTTTTTTCAATCTTACATAAGAGGAACTTTTGCTACCGTGTACATAACATACCGCCAATGCGGCGAATCAAAAAAACTGTATTCTGATTTTGCAAGGAAGATTAGTCCTTGCTTGTATTGACACGCGTGTTTTTGAATCGGGGGCGCGCCAGCACAGACCAATCTTCCTTGAAAAATCAGAAATATTGTGGTTCTCTGTGAGGCGTGAACAAAGCTTTTGGGCTACGTACAGTACAGTTTGCTTGGATTTGTCCAGTTTTATTAGCGCATGCGTATGGACCAGTTGCGCTAAAAGCCCTGTGGTCGTTAGATGTCCCGCGGTATTTAAGAAAAGTATGGATCGGTGCTGAAGTGGTGTCGTTGGCGTCGTTTGTCGTCTTTTCTTTTTAGCACATTCCTTTTCTGCTCCCAGATGACTGAACGACATTGACGTCCCGTTGGCACCGAACCGACATCTACTCTTCCACTAAATACCGCAGGGTCGCTATCGAACAGCCCAATCGCGACAACGCAACTGGTCCATAGAGCATAAAATTGAAGCCCGGCTATGCTTACTTCATACTGTCTTCAACCATGTAATTATCCTTGACAGAGCATTCAGCCCAGGCAGCGAAATTGAACTCGGCGCATAATCGCTCAATCTCATCCACACTGACTTGACGAAGATTCTCGATATCGCTCTGAAAGGGAGAAAATAAATACATAGACGAACAATATTATTTTTTTGCAAAATACACAAATGGATAACGAGAGAACAGTGTATCTGGGGAAATTTGTGTACACGTGGTGAGCGTGACTTTACTACCTAGAAGTATATATATGTCAGTCAGCTGATGGCCTGATTGTCCCGAGCCTCAACCTACCGTATTCCTAGTCCTACATATAGTCCTAACCTGTTTGCAATTTATTTATTTAGGCCTACCTATTTTTATTTATTTATTTATTTATTTATTTATTTATTTATTTATTTATTTATTTATTTATTTATTTATTTATTTAATTTAGCCTACTTATTATTCTATTTATTTATTTAGGCTATTTATTTATTATTTATTTTATTTATTTATTTAGGTAGGCCTATGTATTTATTACTTTACCTTGTTTGCAATCAGCAAACATGGGATGTTGCTGCCATCCGCCTGAACGCATTTCGAGTCGAAATCTCGCTTCCACTTGACCACGTTGAGGAAGCTGTTTCGATTTGTCAGATCGAACATCACGATGCATCCATGAGCATCCCGATAATAAACGCGAGTCATGGAGGTGTAGCGTTCTTGACCTGAAATACATACATACAGTACGTGTACATACAACAGGCGCTCAACACTTGTCTGACCCATACATATTTACTACAGTATTTGAACAATAATTTGCTCCATACCAGCAATATCCCATAGCTGCACTTTAACTGTTCCGTCGTCACTCCACCGGATAATTTTCAAAGCAAAATCAACTGGAAGAAAAACAGAAAAAACTGTAGTTATGTTTTGTACATATCACAACATTCTCATGTAATAAAAATGTGTGTTGTGTGCTATGATATTTTTTACCGCCGATTGTTCCCTTGTAATTCCTATGGAAGGTTCCGTTGACGTAGCGTTGCACAAATGACGTTTTGCCGACACAGGGATCGCCGATTATGAGAATTTTGAGAATTGCGCTATCCTTGGCATCTGGCATCCATTTGCTCGTCCTGCCGTTTAAAATGGATAACGCTTGACCCTGGAAAATGCATGCTTTGTAATAAATATGTAGACCATAAACTAGCCTGTTGCCGTCTTACCAATCGCAGATGAAGTGAACAAAATAAATAATAAATAAATCTAAACAAATAAATAAATAAATTTTGTTGTTTTTAAAAAGCAAAGTACTTTTCTGATAACCGTGAGAAAATCGCTTACAGGTTGTAGCTTTTTCGATGCCATGATGGCACAAGAACCAATAAGAAACCACTAAAACACTGATCGAGTCCAACAGGTGAAAACTTTTTTGCCGGAATCTTCTCCAAAAGAAGAATTTCAGTTTATAAAGACGGCAGTCAGACAAACAGTGCAGCACTTTACAGGCGACCGTTGTTGATGTTGTGCACGTTGTAGTGTACAGTGCAGTGGTGAATGCATAAAGTACAAGGAAGGCTACAGCACTGTCTGAACTGTGTCGCACCCTTTCAAAATTGACGCAAATATGGCCGAAAGAGGGAAGGAAGAAGATTACAGTTTCGTCTGCCCAGAAACCTGTTCTTTCACTTTTTGGCGACCCAGAGAGACGGGTCGCAATTTCACGTAACGGTAGCTATGTAAGGACCATTGATGTACTACCATTGGTACATACATAGGTAATGTACCAGGTAGCAGTAAAACTTCCTTTTTGCTCCAAGCCAAGTTTCACGTTTCAACGGCAGTATAGATTTCTTATGCGATGCGACAGTGCAATATTGTCTTATCATGCATTTTACATACTTTTTGTAAAAGTGGCACTTGCAAACTCGCTCAAGCGATAAACAGTGTGTTATGCTTCGTTTATGTACGTACATACTGTACATTCTGTAGGAGGTAAAAGCACAAATATCAGAGGTCAAAAACACGGGAGTTGGTGTATTTGTATTGTCCGTGTACGTACAGTACGTATATACATAGGTTACCTACCTTCTTGGAGTAGTGTATGTGTCGGTGCCTCGGTGTATTTGTTTTGTTTATCTCCAAATCAGGTACAAAAAATCCCTAGCTAGTTTTCTTTTTGATAAAAAAGCAAAGCAAACCAATTCTCGGGGTTTCTGAGTAGGTATGAAAATAATAAACAAGTTTCTCAGTCAAATATATTATCCTAATAAATATACCGTACCGTAACCTCACCCATAAGTGTACCAGAATTTCAAATATTGTAAAATTTCGAAGAAAATTAGTAATAATTCAACCAGCCAGCAAATAGTCTTCCAGTTGAAGGCATCCCAACTTTTGGTTTCCATCCTTCAGAGTGAACTCAATTTCGTAGTCTCTCTAAAAAAACGCGTAGTGCACAGTGCAGCAGTGCACCATAAAAAATGCCTAAACTGGCCAAAACAACTTTTTCGATGTTAGCTAGTACTACGTAACGTACTACGTAACGTACTACGTACTACTACTACTATTACTACGTACTACTATTTGTGTATGCATGTACATACATACAAGTATGCCACGAAGCTCCCACAAAAGTCGTACACCCTGGGTCGGTGGGGACAGTTTGAAAAAATCCGGGCGCTGTCTATGCGCCGCGTGCAAAGTGCGGCGCGCACGCGTAGACAGTTGCGAAACGCGCGCCAAATAATAGTCCGCTTCTTTCGCAACTGTCTACGCGTGCACGCCGCACTCACGCGGCGGCGGCGGGCGCGGCCGCACACACGCGCGGCGCATAGACAGCGCTCGGATTTTTTCAAACTGTCCACATCGACCCAGGGTGTGCGACTTTTGTGGGAGCTTGAGGGTGGTACACACACACCAACAAAGCAGTTTGGTGTAGGCACTGTATCTGTCAATTTACGTTTTTGGTGAGCAGGGGGATGATGCTTCCTAGCAGTGGGTTCTTATTGATGTCAAGGGTAGCGGAAATAGTCTGCGGCCCAATGTGGGAAACGTGACAATCGCCATTGATGAGAATACCTGAACTGGCTTTGCAGGGGTTCAAATTGTTCCTGAAAAGACATACAGTTCATTACGCACTACAGTTCGCATCTTGCTACGTACTGTACTTACGAACGTACGTACGTATTGGGCTCAGTCTCAATGTGGGTCGCAATGGCAATGAGGCCCTTTAAATGCCCTACCTAATCTTCCATAAAAAATTTTTATGTTTATGTTTACTGTTTACTATGTTTATGTTTACTAAATACAAAATGTTTACTATGTATATTTTACAATTTTGCGAAAGATTTCATGGTCGAATGGGCGTCCATTTTTTTATCTCCACCCATATTTTAACCCATCTTATACAGTACCATGTTCTCTGCCCCTCAAGCCTCTCAAGATCATATATTACATCATCATCATCTGCTATGCTTCTTACGTTAATCCGAAAGTGCTGAAGCTGGACCATTTGCAGCTTCTGCAAGAGAAGAAACCTCTGCACTTGCAGGATTTCACCGTCACATCCACCAGCGGGTTGGCGATTGGTCGGCCATACGCAGTGTTATCACCCATCAGCTGCAGTTGCACCGGAAGACTCAGCTTTAAGCCACCGTTCGAATCCACAGATTGACCGTTTTGCGTCGCTTGCAGGTCGCTGAGGACGAAAGGCGGATTTGAAACTAAGAAATAAATAAATAAAATAAATAATTTGAGTTGTACGCAGGGGATAGTTTTACTGTAGAACCCAATAAATTCTTGGCGGGCGCAAAGCGCCGGTGGCAAACTAATACATATGAGGCGTTCAAGGGTTTCATTCAACATAAATATACGCACGTCACGTACTACAATACCGTTGCAATTTTACGCCTCTAGCCGCCAATTTTTGGAGTTAATTGTTGCGCTTCGCCCATATTCTTTCTATTTATAGCCGCGGTAGTGCGGGGTAAGGCGGACCTGGGCCTCCACCCCCAATAAATATGGTACATACATACTGTATATCAACATGTATGGTACATACATACACTATAATGGGCTGAACCATTGCTGGGTTTCAGCATGAGTTCTAACCGTTTATCTTAGTTTTTGCCTTACGTACCTCCATTGCATCCAACTTGACACTGGAGCGTTTGCTTGTTGGCCATGTAGCATTGGTTGCCCTGATTGACGCATCGGGGCAAGCCGCCGGGTGGACACTGCTTTGCCCAGCTCGTAGCAGTCAGTATCAGACACGTAGCAAGAAACGGAAGAATACGATACATCTTGTTTGGGGCACCCAGAAAATTTCAAGACGGCTTTATTAGTTGGGCGTCGAAAAACGGTACGGTAACAACGCGGATAAAGCAAGAGTAAAGCTGCTCTGTGGCATGCACTCTATTGAGGTCAGCAGTACCAGAAAGTGCACATCTGGCAATAGAAAGTTCGTACCTGTATGTATGTATGTATGTATTGTACGTACACAGTAGTACATGTACAGTATGTACGTACAGTAAAGTACTACTTACTTTTTACGTACATGTACGTCTTGTACGTACTTAGCTTTGATGAGTGGGTGACTGCCTTGGTTGGAGCTTGAGCCATACGGAGCGAGCACCACGAACACATCTAAACTGTGGCCACCTGGCGCTTACATTGCCTTTTCCCACGTATACTGCATGCTACGTACGTACACATACGGCGTACGTACATGGACATGACGTGTACACACACACAGTGCGGTACATTTCCTGTACGTATTGTATTCTTGGTGGTACGGTAAAACAGTAGCTTTATCCGATATGGCAACCAAAAATGCCGTAAGTTGTGGAGACGATGGTAAGAAGATAGTAGAAAAAACAATTTATCCGTACAACAACAATGCAGTCATGGCAGCACAGAAATAAAAGCAGCGCCTAGAATCGATCAGCTACTTACTACTGAACGCTGAACCATAGAGTTCCTACTACACGTATTATTGCACAGCTTGATTTTTACGCGTGATTTGGTAAAATCAAGTCTTCTACAAGTAGACAGGCAAGTTTCGTGTTTCCATCCTTGAACGTCACTTGAAGCTTGTAATCTTTCTGAAAACGTACTCGGTATGTATACATAGAATCCTGATAGAATGCATAGTAGTGATGTCAGAGTAAAATTCTGGGTAACTTTACCTGGGTTACCTGGTCGATTTTTGGCCGGGTAACTTTACTTACTTTAGCTAGAGCGAAAAACGTTTACCCAGCTTTACTTTTACCCAGAGCTGAAATGGCTTACCCAGGTAAAATCGTAGGTCATCCAGGTAAGTATGTAGTACTTAGGTACCTGGGTAAAAGTCTGCCTATTCTTCAGTACTTAGGTACCCGGGTAATTTACCTGGGTAAAAGCATGTAGAAGGACGCTCATATCAGTGCAGTTCATAGCAAGACGTCTTTCAAGATGTAACTTTGGTGTGTGTAGCAACATAAAACAGTTACTGACACATAAATGCAGAACAGTGTAGTGGTGCATAAAATTCATTGTATCAATGGTAGCCACCTACGTAACTACATATGGCATTTATTTTGACTGTGCAAAGAATGTGCAAAAAATATGGGAAAATTCAGGTACGATTTTACACGGGTAACTTTCTCAGATGCAGTTTACTTTACCTGGATGGGCTTGTGCTGGGTAAAGGTACCTGACTTTACCTGGGCTGATGCGTGGCTGGGTAATTTTACCCGTACTTTACCTGTGCGAAAAAGACCCAAGTTGACATCACTAATGCATAGACATTTTTTGTATTTTGATGAAGCTAAGAAATGTAGCGTGTAACCTACTGTACTAGGAACAACAGGAAATGGGATTAACAGCCGCTACGCTAATTTGCTCATCTGCTATCATTCGATTCGGCTGAATGGGGGGAACTTTTGAGAGATTTCAAGGCTCTTTAAGAAGATGTCCGAAAAAGTTTTCCCCACAGAATAAGCTACTATTTTCATACTTCTTTTGGAAGAACTCTCAAACTCGAGAGATCATTTTGCTCAAACGTGCGAGCATCTGAGGTTTTTTTACCCGCCTATTTGTTGTAATTTGATTTATGGCCACTTCAGCCAAGCATCATCACCCAGGGCCAGGTAATTGGATACGGTAGGTAGGGGTGCAAGATTGCGCCGCCCTAAACAAAGGTCTGCGGCGCCCTTTAATCTCCTTTGGCAAACAAAAGAGTGGGCCAATCTCCTTTGGGCCTCTCTCTCTCGGCATTGGGCATGCTGGACTGGCTGAAAGAACCCAATGTGTGCATAACATTATGTATGTTATGTACAGTACACATATGTACACACGGAATAGCATATATAGGTAAGGCTTGTCCCTCATGATGTTCAAACTTGCTAACATCAGAAAAATTCTCGTTCATATTCTATCCCAAGAAACATATTGTTGCTCATGTACATGACATACTGTAGGATGTGTATTCGCCATAACATGGTCGGTTTGTTGTGTAGCATGCTATTCCGGAATGCCATAGCATGATTATCGCCACAACTTTTACATACTATGCTATTGGAAATGGAAAGACGCTATTTTCGCACCCTACGTAATCTGCCTTCCTTACAGTCGAAATTTTTTACTGGGGCACCAAAGAGGCAAGGAAAAGTCCTACGTTTTTAAGAGGGCAATGGGCAAGCCATGAATGACTGCCTCTGGGACCCTTTTCATCTGTGGGCTATCCTTTTATCTTGCTGACTGTCTGCTTCCCATGCGTGCCTGTGTACTGCAAGCAAAAAGGTTCTCAAAACCTATGCCAAAGCTTGCATGGCCAAACTTCCCCCACACAACAACATGTAAACATTTGAGCAGCAAGTAAGGTCACACAAAGTGAAATGACTATTCTGTAAGGTGAAAAAAGACACTACGTACATACGGAACCAAGAGAGCTTGTTTTAATTAAGTTTTCCAACAAATTGGAAGTCTAAGAAAAAACTTCTAATGTAGCAAAGTTGTGTGGGGACCGACCAGAAATACCTTTGCCCGACGCCAGTGCGCGTGCATAGCACTGCATGTTACGCATACATACCTACTACCTACATAACATAATAGGGTTCTTTCAGCCGGTCCAGCATGCTCAGAGGCCCAACAGAAGGATCCGTCAGCCACTCTTTTGTTTGCTGAGGAGATTAAGGCGCGGCAGACCCATTGTTCAGGGGCGCGATCTTGCACCCCTGTCCACTATCCTTGGTGATGACGCTTTGGTTGAAGTGGCTGTAAATCAAATTACACCAAACAGGCCGGTAAAAACCTCATGCTCATACGTTTGAGCAAAATGATCTCTCGAGTTTTGAGAGTTCTTCCAAAAGAAGTATGAAAATAGTAGCTTATTCTGTGGGGAAAACTTTTTCGGACATCTTCTTAAAGAGCCTTGAAATCTCTCAAAAGTTCCCCCCATTCAGCCTAATCGAATGATAGCAGATGAGCAAATTAGCGTAGCGGCTGTTGATTCCTCATTCATAGTGCCATTTACTGGCCACTTACGTTTTTCGGCAGCAATCCAAGTCCACTGGACAGCAAGGGATTCTTGCTGATGTCCAGGGTTGCACTGATGGTCTGCGGTCCAATCTTTGACACGTGACAGTCTCCGTTGATCATCACTCCGGAACTCGCGCTGCATGGGTTCAAATTGTGTCTACAAGAGAACAGAGAAGTAAGTTGACAGTATACTTTATAGGCCTGCGTGCGATCCGTTCCGTACATACGAAGGTCTGTGTAGTATGGACCATATGCGGTAGCGCTATTGGGTTGGTCGATAGCGACCCCGCGATTTAGCAAAAGTTTGGATCGGTGCCTGAGGGTTCGTCGACCCTGTTCAATCATCTGGGAGTGGAAAAGGAGCGAGTGAAAAGAAAAATTGACAACAAATGACCCGACAACCCCTCAGACACAGACACCGATCTAAACTTTCACTAAATACAGCGGCGTCGCTATCGACCAACCCAATCGGGTTACGGCTGCATATCGTGAATATAATAGGCCTGCGATATGTAGGTTTGTATTGTAAGGTGGCAATACAAAACCTCATACTGCAGGCCACCTGTACGTACACCCACCCTAAGTAAGTAGGTTTAGCTGTGCGTCCCATCCTCTTTTGTTGGCTACTATTCATTCATATCCGTAAGTCAGCTTGCCTACAGCAATCCAAAGGTGCTGATGCTGCCCCATTTGCAGTGTCTGGAGAAGAAGCCCTTGAGTTCGCATTCTGCCACGTCGATGTCGATCAGTGGATTAGCGATGGCTCTGCCGTAGGCGGTGTTGTCGCCGGTCATGCTCAGTTGCAGGGGTTCGTTGAGCCAGAGACCTCCGTTGCTGTTCGCCGCTGCGCCTAGCTGCATGGGAACCAGGGCGGTTATCGAAATCAGCGGGCTGCTGACTAAAATAAAAAGCCGGCTTAAAATGGAGATGGACAGTTGTTGGAAAGGAAATTATTGCCATCAAATTTTCGTGCTGTTTGTCCAGCATAAGATTTTGCAAAGGGTTACCCCTTGAGAAGTTTCAAATCTCAGACTCAAACATTATCAAAATGGAAGAGTATAGGCTACATAGCAATAGTGTAGCTACTATCTCAGCTCATCGCCTGGCAGCATGCCCCACTTTGCGACCTTGGCCATATGGCCACTGTTGCTTTTATGTTGTGGCCAGCAGGCAGCCACCTGAATCTGAGATTACAGAAGGGGCTGGTTAGCGTTAGGCTATTGGTTATTTTCGGTCTGCTTGCTTACCGCCATTGCATCCCGATTGACATTGAAAGGTGGCCTTGTTGGCCATGAAGCACTGACGGCCACTGCCCTTGGTGCACACCGGCGGCATCGGTCCACATCGGACTGCATCGCCCGCAGCGAAATACAGTGACACTAGAGCCAACAGCTTCAACATGTCTGGATTATAGGAACAGAGAGAGACTTGTTTGGAAATAAATGTAGCAACCAACCGTCTAGAGTGCTGCAAGTGCTAGCTAATGATGGTAGCCTGGACACTCGGTTACTGTGGCTCAAGTGTACACATGGCGAACATGTGGATGTAAGTATATTTTGCAACTTCTGATCGATGCTTGCATCATGGGCTGGGAATATTTCGCACCTGTCCTTGTTTGCTTTGTGGTTGCAGACGATTATATGAGAAACCAGGCACAATTGCACAGCAATGACCTAAAATAATAGCATGAAGTCGTGAACAACAAAATGTGGCAGTAGCGCGCTACACACGTGGTGAGTAAACCACTGGTGTTTACCCGCTCTTTCTCAGAGCCGAGTAAGTACGAGTAAAATTAACTCGGGTAAACAGATCGTCGAGTAAAACCGAGTAACTTTACTCGGGTGGCAGCTTTACTCGGGTAAAATACCCATAATTTGTCCGAGTACTCGAGTAATCATACATCACATTCTGGTGTTCAAAATGGTGACTTTCATCTGGTTTTGGCGTAAAAGGCTGTTCAGCTTGACCTTCTCTAGCTGACATGATTACAAAAATTGTGCTTTTCCAAAAATAAGAACCAATAATTGCACTTGCTTTTGGAAGTCAAAAAGTACATATTGTCACGAATTTGAGCAGGCCATCTTGGGATTCGCATACTCGGGTAAATTTACTCGAGTAAAACGGGCGAGTAAGAAGAAAAGCGCTAAAAATCAATCAAAATTTTACTCGGGCAAATTGGCGAGTACGAGTAAACTTGCTGGTTGAAGGAGCGAGTACGAGTAAAATCGAGTAAATCCCTCATGCCCCCGGGTGAGTACGAGTAAATTTACTCGGCTCAAAAAGTGCCGAGTACTCGAGTAATATACAAGTACATACAAGTACTCAAAAGTTTTACTTGCACACCAGTGGAGTAAACTCACGGGGAATTCCCCGTACGTATGCGATGAAGCATAGGGAGGCCGGTGAATTCACCGTGAGTTTGAAACTCACCGTCAAACTCACCGTCGTGTGAACAAGTGAGAAAAATTTTGCGCTTGGGAGCAAGTGAGAATGTTCTACACAAAAAATAAAACTCGAAGTTCAAACTCACAGGTGAATTCACCGTGAGTTTACTCACCACGTGTGTAGCCCACTACTGATGGTAAAAGTGGCAATAAAAAAGTGGGTCTTGCGGTCTTGCTATAGGAATTGCACGCACTGTTTGCAAAATAGGGTATAGGCTAGTTTTTAGAAGAACTGCGCTGTTTTATTTTCATTTCCACAGACATCTAGAAAGTACACGGACATAGCACTCTATTTTGGTACTGGACATCAGGTGGAAGTCCATGCACATACATAACATGTGGAACACAGGGCAGCTTTTACACTCCAGAGTACTATACTATTTATTTTTTTGCTAGGTACACTACGTTGTAGAGTGCTTCTTTGGAAATGTACCTTGGACACCTTTTTTATGGTACAGCAGCCGTTTTCCAAACATGTTGCGCCTTCTGCATTATGTTGCTGACCAGTTCAAAATTTAACCCCTCCTGTATGCTGAGCTATGGCTGTTGGTAGCCCCAATTTGCCCCTCACGTGCCCGCCACTTTTTTCAAAAGTTCTTAACATCATTCTACTCCATTTTTTCGCTGATTTCGGTTTGGGGCATGCCCCTTCGATATTTTGATAAATACACCACCAAAATTGATGAAAATGATCAAATTAGCCAAAATTACCCCTTTTTGGGCTATATCATGGTGTATTCATCAAAATATCGGAGGGGCATGCCCCAAATCGAAATCTGTGAAGAAAATGGAGTAGAATGATGGTAAGAACTTTTGAAAAAAGTGGCGGGCACGTGAGGGGCAATTTGGGCCTACCAGCAGCTATATCTCAGCATACAGGAGGGGTTAAATTTTAAACTGGTCAGCAACGTAATGCGGAAGTCTCAATATGTTTGGAAAACGGCTGCTGGACCATAAAAAAGGTGTCCAAGGTACATTTCCAAAGAAGCACTCTACAACGTAGTGTACCTAGCAAAAAATTAAATAGTAGCACAAAACTGGCATGCAACTAGGTTTGGTGGGTATCTTGTCATTCGAAAACAATATCTCCTTCAATTTTACCAGATCTTACATCAAGGCTAAGCTATATACCTGAACGGATGCCCACTTTTTCACATCCTACATAGTGCACTCACTCACTTACTCACCATGCAGTGCACTTACTGTGTATGAGAATGAAGGAAAACAGCATAGAACAAGGACCAGTTACACACATCACAAATCATCGTTGCAAACAGCAGTAATTGATAATAGGAATACCATATTTTGGGTGTATATCCCCTGAGTATATCCCCAACATATTATATCCCCCTGGTGTATAACCCCATCCATGTACTGTAGGGTACCTAACTTACTGATGTAAGCTGGTCATAGGCTAGCTATAGCTACTCCTACACCAAGTTACTATGCTTATAGGCCTAGCTGATCATGTCTTGTACTAGAATAACCCTGTTTTAACTTCAATTACGCCCTAAAACACATACAGGATCTCATAATAAACCGAACACTGCATAACCCCATCAGACCACTTGATTTTGTATAGCCCATGGGGTATTCACCCAAAAATATAGTGTGGTACAAAATCACAACTGTGATGATCCACTGGACAGCTTTTTGACCTTCGTTTGTTTGCGCTTCATCGTTCCTGAGCTAAAAAGCATACAAAGAACATTTGTCAAGACCAATTATCAGTGAAGAGTATGATGCAGAAATCGTTTTTCTTTCTTCTCCAAAAAACCGCATCTCTTTCTGTGGAGCATGTGCAGAGATATCTCACTCAGAAGATCCCCAGTTTGAACTCCCGCGTGTTGAAAGATAGCCATTCCGTTCTGAATATCACACCTAGTGTCCGCACAAAAAAATAAATTCGTGGACTCCTTTGTCCGCCTAATCTCTCTAGAAGTCCGTGTCATTTCTCATTTCCATGGATTTTGAAAATTGGATATTTTTTGCAAATGAATTTCAAACAAATCAAATTCAATAATATGGAAATCAATGTTTGTTCTGGATTGACTAACAACATTACACATCCTACATAGCTTCTGATGTGATATTGCTTTTTTTTTAGATCGAACCTTTGCGATTCAGAGTTTCCTGCTCAAAAAATGTCAACGGAAGAGGCTGCCTTTCGGAAAACTCTTTCCATGGTTGTTTGTGCCGTGTGCAAGACACAGGGCTTCGAAAGCATCGACAAAGTTGCACTGGAAACCCTTACAGAAGCTTTACAAAGTTGTAAGTTGTAGGGTACTGTGGGTTAACCGATACTCCATATGCCTGCCTACTCCATTCATTTATGCGCATGCATGCGCATGGAAAAAAGGAGCTCCAGTACCTAAGATGCGCATTCATGCGCATTTATGAGGAACTGTGCGCATAAAAGTCGACCGCCACTTCAAAAATGCGCATGCATGCGCATCTATGTACTGGAACTCCTTTTTTTCGTGCGCATGCATGCGCATAAATGAATGGAGTAGGCAGGCATATGGAGTATCGGTTAACTCCTCCTGTCCTCGGCGAATTCGACGACCGTTTGACGGCCGTCCAACGGCCGTTTTGACGGCCGTTTTATTGCCGTTTTCCAGCCGGAAAACGGCCGTTACGACCGTCAACGGCCGTTTCCGCCGTTTTTTATTTTTCATCGCTCTGCGCCACCGAAAATGACAGGAGACGCGAAAATTTGTTGTTCCTTCGTTTTTCTGTGATATTAGAGATTTTTGGCCAGGATTTCACCCACACGCGTGAATTTTATCAGTTTTGACTCAGTCTTCCTTCGCCCTTTGCTCCTTTCGCTCATGGTAGTACGAAGCGACGAAAAATAAAAATACGGCGGAAACGGCCGTCGACGGTCACAACGGCCGTTTTCAGGCCGGACAACGGCGCAAAAAAGGCCCTCAAAACCGCCGTTGGCCGGCCGTCAAACGATCGTCGAATTTCCCGAGGACAGGAGGAGTTAAAGCCGGATACGGGGGGGGGGGGGGGGGGGAACCCGGACACCTATAGTCTGGCCAATAGCAGTTGGCACCTGGACTCAAGGCGAGTTGCGTAGTTTGCATGTACTTCTGCTAAATAGGAGTACACGAAGCGTGGACAGATATCCGCATTTGTAAATCTATTTTACGCAACACGCCTTGAGTTCAGGTGCCAACTGCTATTGGCCAGACTATAGTATAGCTCAGCAACCATACGACCGATTGAGACAAGTATGTTTGCAATCGATTCCTTGAACTCTCTTCTTCTAAATGAGCTACCATGTTCATCATTTGCTGAAGCGGAAAGTTCAGAAAAGTTCTCTTTTTGTTTTAGTTCCACCTGATGATGCTCCAAGTTTAGTGGAGCGAAACGTTGTGGGGTAAAGTTTCACCATCTTGCTTTATTCTGGTCTGACCCATTGCTACATCAACTTTACTATGAAAGTTCAGAAAAGCTTAGCTGTCCGGGTTTACCCCACAGTACACTATCTCTTATCAAATGTTCAAACACAATATTTTTAGTTTTGGTTGAGAATAAGCTCGGTATCCTCACTATCTTGTTTTACCCTGTCCAATCTACCCCACAGTACCCCACTTTTACTTTTGGATGATGTTTCAGTCATAAGCGAAGCGGGTTTGTCGGCCAAGCAGCTAGCAGAGACCTGCGGTCGAACTGCCGTCATTCCTACCGACATTCAGCTAGCCCTCACAGAAATGGGCTTCAATTTGCGCGGAATGCTGGCAGACCTGCAACAGCGACAGCAGAATAATCAGGGCGCACATATCTACGTGGCGCCCCGTAAGTGCCTATAGTATTCGCCTTGCTCCATAAGAGCAAAGTTGTCTTTTCGACCTCCCCGCCGAATTGAGCTGTAGTTATCACACACACACGCAAAGCACGCCGAAGCAATTTATTTACGCAAAGTACGCCGAATTTTGAGCTGTAGTTATCACTTCACACGTGTGTGATAACTGCAAACAGCACAAATTATCGGCGGGGAGGTCGAAACAACAACTGCTCTTGTGGAGCAAGGCGAATAGTCTGACCAGTAAGAGTTGTCTATGGCATTCACGGCGCGTTGAATAAAATATATTCACAAATTCGGACATCTGTCCATGCTTCGTTTACTCCTATTTAGCAGAGGTACATGTAAAACTACGCAGTACGACTTGAGTCCCATAGCCAACTCTCTCTGGCCAGACTACAGCATATACAAGAGTTTTGTTTCGCGTGTAATACCCGATTCACAAGTGGAAGGAAATGCGTTCAGCGTATCCATGGCTGTCTACGCCTTTGCATGTGTGGAGCCATGTTACGTGGACACGCCGAATGTACGTTCAGTCTCCGACGTGAGTGAGGAATGAGCAGATGGTATCTTTTTAATCCAGTCCCATAATAGCCTTAGCTGAAGTATCAAAGTCACAAGTTCACCCAATTTGCTTCCATATTGGTGGCCCAATCCACTCTCATGATGATGATAGTCTCATAGTCTTGATGTTCAGGCACAAGTTGTGTTCCATTAAACCTGGTCCCGAAGCGAACGTACGAACGTTACGTACGTTGTAAAACAAAGACGACGACGCGCGTGTTGCGGTTCGCTTCGGGACCAGGTTTATGGAACACAAATTGTGCCTGAGCATCATGATGGATCAAACGTGGATATTCACTCCGGAGTCACCAAGTGCATTCCAGCTAAGCGCATTCCAGTTTCAATAATATGTTTAACACCTACCGCATTGAGCCCTCATTGTTGGCAACAACTCGTAGTTTTGTTGTTCGTTTGTTGTCGGAAACAACCATACAAAATCCGACAACAACCCGACAACAAACGAAGAACAGATTTTGTATGGTTGTTGTCGGATCCGACAACAACAGTACAAAATCCGACAACAAACGAATGTAGGGTTCCGGGTCCAGGGTAACTCACGGCTGCCTGCCGGAACCTTACGGACTCACTGCAGAGGGCCTGAGAATCCTGTTGCAATGACCCGTCCACTCTTCGTAGGCGCCTTGGGGGTACGAAGCGAGTGGCAAGTCAGAAGACTAGGTGGTCGCAACGATCCTTGCCGGCGGCAAACCCTCACAAGATATCCCGAGCAGCTCAGGAAATCCTAACGACCAAGCTCGGGGCGAGACTTGGGCAACTCCTAGGCGTAGCAGCTCCTTCTCCTCTTCAGACACAGGCTACTTGAGTGGACACAGATGCTGGTACTTCGCAGGGCATACAGAGTCTCTACTGCACTGTCGGCCTTCCGTACGCAGGTAAAAGTTTATCTCCTTCTTATAGATACGACGATACATACAATAGCTGTTAGTAGACGGTACGTACACACGCTAGCATAGAAAGAAGGGCAGCAATAAATAGAGCAAGCAGGCAGCTCGACGAAGGCAGCAACAACTGAGGAGAACAGTCCAGTGCAAAGAAGGTAAGGTCACGGCTCAAAGCCTTGCCTCGCCCTCTCGGCACTAATGCTCTCTCTGCAGCTGTGATGATAGACGGTCTTCTGCTGTCTTCTCAAAGACGACGGGCAGGCGTTCAGCGTGTCGAACTGAGACGAAAGAAAGAACGAACAAGAAGTGAGCTCTCGCCCTCCGCTCCCCCCTTTTATATGTACGTAATCGTACAACGGAGCGAAGGAGACGCGGCGCCACTCTTGCTCGCGGACACGCACACAGCACATACGTACAAACGCGCATTTGCATTGAACACGAATAGTACTTTTGCAGCTGATAGAAGATAGAAATGCAGATTTTCCTACATGGTTCCCAGGGGAAAGTCGCGCCCACGCGACGTTCGAACCCGAGGCTAGCTCTCGCGACGCGCGGCGGACCCTCTGGTGATAGCAGCTCTGCAGCGACTATCTGGGACATGCAGAATACTACGTACTATGCGCGCACGCAATGCACATACCCTTGTCAGTTCCTACTTGCAGCTCAATTGTTAGCTTCCCTCCCTTACACGCTAACCTATATACATACAATACATATAGGCAGCTTAGTGGGTAAAACCTACTTAGTGATCACCTTAGTTTTACCAGCTCTAAGCACGGAGTCTTAGCATGCAATTAGCAGCTCATACTCGCACTGTACAGCCCCCTAACGCGCATAAGTAGAAAACACAAATACACAAATTACCGTTAGTATTTTATTTGAACAGTAGCAGCGTGACCCGGCGAGATATTACGCAATGTTACATACAGTGGTTGGGTACACACTTTTCAGTAGCTGTACAAAAGATACATAGAGCTGTGGTGATGTAGGTACATACATTACTGTACATATGACATGTTAGCGAACATATAACAAACAAAAACATAGTTAGCTAACTATTGTTCCTTTTCTTGCAGCTTTCAGTCCTTTTTTTCTGTGCTGCTTTCAGGGCTTCTTCTGCAGCGGTGGAGTAGCTCCGGGCGTGGAACCAGGCAAGCGGAAGCGATAAGAAGAGGCCTGGGCCGTCTGAACCGCTTGCTGTCCACGTATGGCCCTCCCGGGGGTGCTGGCGGCAGCTCCCGCGGCGGCGAACCCTGCGGTTGCTCCCGCGGCAGCTCCAGTAGCAGTCCCGGCGGCGGCCACTCCTGCAGTGGCTCCGGTGGCGGCTCCCGTCGAGGACTGGCTGGCCACAGGCCGCGCCTGCGCTCTCGCTCCCGAAGGAGGGACGCGGGGCGGCTTGTGAATGAGCAGCGGCTGCACGTCAAACATCTGGTCAGCCTCACGGTTGATGGGTGGGAAGATGCCCTCGTACTGGATGGCAAAGTCGGCGACTTCAGGCTTGAAGCCAGCCAACCGGGCACGATCCCTCTCCCGCTCCCGTTCTTTGAACAGCAGCTCCTGCTCATTACGCCAGATCTGGAACTCGTTCAGGATCTCATCATCACTGATCGCCTCATTGACGAGACGCCACTCGCACAACAGGAGCGCGTGCTTGTGGGCGTTCTTGTTGTACTGCTCTCCATGCGGCTGCAACACAGTCACCCAGACGGCCCTCCTGGAGCCGTCCGGCTGAGTCTTCCAGACTCGGACCGTGTGGTGACTGTATCCTGGAGGCGGCGTGGAGTTGAAGTAGAGATGGCGATACTCAGGGTTGGTCGCCATGGGGCTGTTGGGCAGGGAACACAGGCGGCGGAGCTCCTGGTCGGCCTCGCGGTAGTCCGGCTGGATGTACCCGCGCATGTAGCAGAAGTACAGGTACAGATTGTTCTGCAGGACCAGGCAGAAGTTGGGGCTGATGTTGGGAGAGTTGCCGTAGATGGCCCCTGGACCTTGGATGTCCAGCAAGCTTTCCCCAGCGTAGTCTCCTAGCCCGTTCGTGTAACCTGGCCAGGGGTACAGGCGAGGGAAAGGTCGAAGCTCCCCTTTCGCCGGACGCGGCGGGTCACCGGGGTACCGGATGTCGTTGACGCAGTATCCCAGTCGTCTCCACTCAGAGCCGAGGTATGCTCGATTGCATTTGAACAAGTCTCCTCTGGCTTTCTTGTGCTCCTCCTTGGTCAGGAGGTGCGTCTGGGCGTTATCAAGGTATGGAGGGCGCGGCGGGTGCTGGTCGAAAGTTTTCGGTTTGTACTGGGGCCTGTAGGTGGAGGCAGTGATGGTAGTAGTGGACGGGGTGTACGGCCGCCCACCGCTAGCCATCAGGGCTCCTCCCACAGATCCCACAACCGAAGTGGCAGCACGCGCCTGCGGCACGCCTCCTCTGGCTCCAGAGACTTGAGGAGTGGAGACCACGGCCACTGCTGGAGGATGACTGGTGACAGCTGGTCCACATCGCGGTGGCGACGTCGTTCTGCTGCTACCGGGAGTTCCAGGCAACACCCAGCGTGATCTTGCCTTCAACTTCGCTTCGGCCACCTTGGAGGTGATGACTCCAGCCATTCGGATGGGCGCGGTGACTTGCGTGACGGTTTGCGTGATGGTGCTCTCACTGGCTGCAGCTTGGCTCATCGTGTGGGAGCTGGAGACAGCTGGGAGTCCCACACTGTAGGCAGCTTTGGCAGCTCCAGTGAACTTGATGCCTCGGAGGGCTTCAGGCAGGCACTTCTCTGACCCTGGTGGTGGAATGGGGATGTCAGGAAGGTCATCCGGCACCTGCACATTCGTCACGGCGGCTTCCCAGGTCTTCCATGGGCTCGGCGGTGTGTAGGTCTTCACATCAGCGCTGACATCGGATGTGCTGGCGGCAAGGGAGGCGGCGCCAGGCCGCGGCTTCGAACGAGCCTCAGCCTTAGCCTTTCCCTTGGCCGCGCTTCTCACCGATCGCTGCCGACGGAAGAGAGGCGTCTTCGGTTTCTCAGACTCGCTGTCTTCATCCACTGTCAGCTCAGATGACTTTCCCATCACCTGAGACTGGTTGGTCCATGGGCCCTGTCGCAGCTCGTCTACCACCTCTTCGTTCTTGCAGTTGTAGCCGAGGACCTCCAGGCCATAGGCTTCAAACAAGTGGCGGGTTGCCGAATCCCACACCACAGTGTCGTTGCAGATGGCGCTGCAGGCTTCTCGGGTCGCATGCTCCTGTGGAAGAAGACGAGGCGGCATGCGGTTGCCCAGGTAGTAGTACTGGAGAAAGGCGATGTTCTGGCAGGTGGTCTTGCTGGCAGCTTCAATGACTTTCATCATCAAGCCACGAGCGCTCACTGCCCTGGAGACACATTGGTAAGCTTTGATCTCCGCAGTAGGCGTGACGTAGAAAATGGGACGCTCTCCTTTTCTCAGCTCCCTTTCAGGGGCTGGATTACTCAGCTCGGGCGGTAGCTCCAGCAGAGGAGAGCACAGAGCATAGTACATCTCCTCCAGCAAGAGCTGACGGGTGACCGTCTCAGCTGAGTAGGCGTCGAAGAAGTTGGAGATCAGCTCGAACTCCCTTTCCTCCAGATGCACGGGCTCCACTGGATCAGCGATGGTACGGCGGATGTAAGAAGCGAGCATATGCACTGGCATGGGCATGTACTCCAGGTCCTCCTCGCATGGCGGTACGCTCGATAGCGCTCCGCAACGACTCGAAGGTCCTCCGTTAACCCCTCGCGCGGAGCGTAAAGGGTCACCGGAGCCTGAGTCAATGCGTAGTAGGTGGCCAGCAGGGCATCGGCTTTCTTGTTGGGCTGAGCGACCAACAAGAGCCCAGCCCTCTGGCGAGGGGTACACACACTCCACACCAGCGATGAGATGCTGTATGGCGGCTGTTCATTGGGCCGGTGGATCAGAGGCCAGGAACCGTAGTAGTCTTCCCCGTCTTGGATGTAGTGGTAGTGGGTCATCGCCTTGAGTTTAGTCAATACCAGGGCGATCAAAGTCATCAATGACAGATCGTCAGGAACTGGCTTGCTCGCAGCGTCATGGGGTCCACCATCCACTAGCACTTGCACCAGGCGCATGTCAGCTGGTTCAGGCACCTGTGCATACGCATCCAAGGCTGACTGCACGATGACGGCGAGCGTTTGAGTAGGAGAAGTTCTCCCTGGAGCAGCTGCAGTGGGAACAGCGGAGTCGAGGGTAAGCGCCGCCGCGGCTTCCGTTAGAAGCTCGGCAGTCTTATCCTCAGTTTTCCCCTGTTCCATGCGCTCCAACTGCTGCTCGATCGCCTGCATGGGGTCGACTCCTCCTGGTCGTGGCGCACGCTCCAGTGCCTTCTGTAGAGCGGCGAGTTGTGCTTGTCCTTCCGGCGTGTCATCGTCAGGTTGGTGGAGGAGCAGACGTGAAGCCTCTCCAGGCGTGAACCAACACCTGGGGATGGGGAAGGTATCCCAGGGCTCTCCTCCACGTACACGGATGTACCAATCCTCCATGGCCAGGACGGGACGCTCCAGAATCTGCTCCAGCTGCAGCGTGACTCGCACCGCATCAGCAACTGGGATATTGGGCTGGACCATGCCCAGCTCATTCAGCGGCGGGAACATGGGGCCCAATGGACGGAAGGACTCCATGTTGTAGTCGCGCATGGCGCTGGGACGGATCATGGGCAATGCCAACTTGCGGTCAGCATTGGTCCTGAACTGCAGCTTCTCCTCATAGCAGGCGAGGATAGCTCGATCCTTCCAGGTCTCATCTGGGTCCGGTTGGAATTCACGGAACGGCATGCCTGTCGCTCCGCTCACTCCAGCCGCATCTTTCTCAACCAGATAGATCAACTTCTGGGAGACGGAAGCGTCGATGATGGTCCAGAACTGTTTCAGGAAGCGAGTCTGGAACAACGCCAGCCTGGTGAGGGGATTGGTGAGCGGTGGATCAGCGGCGGTGTAGATGGCAGGCCAGTCGTCTGGGTGGATGTTGACAGTTCGAATCTGCTCGCTGTCTGGACGCACCCCCGTGATCACCCCTTTGCTGTCCACCACGAAGTACTGGAGTATATCGCGGCGGAGGAACATGGGTAGCATCCATGTGGTGAGGGCGCAGAGCTCGAGGTAAGAACCGATAGTGAACAGGAGTCGGCTCACCGCGGCTACGTAAGCCTCCGGTACCAACACCTCTTCTACACGGTACAGCAGCTGGTAGTACTGTACCACCATCAGCAACAACCCCTGGAAGGAGTCGTAGTCCGTGAGCTGTCGCGTGTAGAAGGCGTTGGTGGTGTCGTTGATTCTGGACTGGACTATATCCGAGAGCGTAGCGAGCAAGCCTGCATTGTAGCCATAGGTCAACTTCACATAACGGTCAAACCGTCTGTCTGCTGACAGGCTACTGTGCAGCTTGAGCGCTTCGTCCTTGGAACGTCGCATCCAGTCCTCGCTCGAGCTGAGATCGTGATGGGGACCGAAGATGGTGGGGTCGTCTGGAGTCTTCGCGAACATCCAACACCTCCTGCGTTCGCGCTCTTCAGCTGGATGTAGTTCGAACGCAGCTAGCGGGTAGTCAGTGCCATCGGACGGGTCCAACGGGACGGGCGTCGGAGTCTCCATGTCGGGGCGCAACTCTGCCGGTTGAGTGATGGGGCGGAGTGCGCGTCGGCCTTGCATGCGCAGAAACAGAAGCCGAGATGATCTGAAGATAAAGTTAGCGCACGACACAGAAACGACTGAGCACCGCAAAAGAGAAGGAAACAATAAAGCAGGCAGTAAGCCTTGCTCACACGAAAATATAGATAGCCGGAAATATAATATTTTTTATCGGAAATGGTTAGTCACAGGAAATATCAATCATGCAATTTCCTATTTACAATAAATGTCAATGCAACTATGTACGATACTGAATACTGATTACAAAGTATATGTGACATTGCTACCAAAAATAAAATGTTTGATACATAGAATAAATGGGGCAGCTGAATGTGCACATAAAATAAATAAGGCAGCTAAATGTACCTAATAGAATGTACTATATGATGTGCAATACAGTGCACTAAAATAAATAAAATAGCAGCTGTAATAAGTAACATGGCAGCTAAACTATTATTGATGGGTCAAACCTGTTTCATACAAATATCGCGTGCCGTATAAAATACATATGGTGGATGGGTCAAGCCTACCTTTACGACTTGCCCAAATATAAATACGAACCCCTCCTAACGGCACACAAAAAATGGAACTGCCCTCAGTTCATAACTATAGTTAGTTGAATGCTAACTGAAAAGAGGGACAGCTCATACACATTGAAGCATGCCAGCAGCTATGCAATTATGCAGCTTAGAGCACGCTTATACATAATTGATATACGTATGTATTGTTGTACATAATGTATGTTGCATCTTTTCAGGTACGTCGTTTTCTTTCTTGCAGGCAGCTAACTGTCCAGAGTGGAAGGCGCGTATGTATGCCGAAGCACCACCGCTCCCTCCAGTCCGAATACCAGAGTGGAAGGCGTGTATGTATGCCTAAGCACCACCACTCCCTCCAGTCTGGGTGCCACCTGTACCTGCAACATACCTGCTACGTATACTATTACAATATGGTGTACGCACTTACCGTATATGCGTACACTTTCTACATACACAGCTACCTATTGAGTATATGTATGTACTACACGCACAATAAAGATACACATAATAATACTGGCACAACACAGACATGTATGGTACTATTACATACAATTTCCTATGCTCCTCTTTTTCTTTTCAGGAGCTTACAATAACACAAAATTATTACGCACGTATGTACAATAATTCAAGAACAATGTACGTTATGCATGCGGGGTGCTATTAGTAACAAAAATAACAAGCTGTCAATAACAAATAACAAATAACAAAGTGTTATCATAGGGCTGCTTTTTCTTTTCAGCTCAGTACGTGTACAGCTGATACGTGTTCACTCCTTGTGGCAGACCGAGGAGAAGATTGCGTCCACTCTCCGTCTCCACATCCACTGCATGCAGGTTGACGTACGATGGTACTGGTACCTCCAGGGCAGCTCGCTCGGGCTTCACCGCTCTCCAGTAGTCGGCGAACGATGGCGGGAAGCTGCACGACTCCAACCGGAAGAGGTTCACATGCCAGTTGGGAATGGCGATGCGCAGCTTCTTCAACGCGCGTCGTCGCTTGTGCTCCGCCAGACGATATTCCTGGGCTGCCTGATACTCACACCAGGCGACATCGCAGGGAACCTCCATGCGATCGCTGGAGAATTCAGGCAGCTGCTTCAGATGGGAGATGGCGAGAGCTGAGGAGTAGCGCTTCTGCACCACCATGTAGCACCAAACGCTGGCGTAGAATCGCCGGCGCCTGTACTGCAACACCTGGTGGGTGTAAGCCCACGACGTTCGCTGGAAGCACCAGTTCTGGACTCCATATGGGCAGAATGGGTAGATGCTGGCGAAACGGCGGATGATCTCGTAGTCCGCGTGGCAACGTGGATCCTGCGGCTCCCACGTTTTCCTCACAGCTAGCTCAAGCTTGTCGAGGAGGCCTTCGGGCACGTACCTCAAGAATAGAGGCAAACGTCCAAAGGCGACCTCTTGTTCGCGAGCTTCCGGGAAAGCTGTGATGCCGTCCAGCCTGGAGAAATCGTGGATCAGGCTGAAACACTGATAGTCAGAGCCAGTCATCCCCACTGGCAGCTGGATGACGACTCGATCTTTCGTGACATCCGGCAAACTGACAGACCAGTAGCCGGCCGTTGGCTTCTGGGCAGCGATGGACATGGGCTGGCAGGGCTCGCTGTGGCGTCTCTTCCTGAGCAGCTGCTGGACAGTCACCCGCACCGGCTGCATTGGGCGGCGCGACAGACACCAACCCGAATCGTGGGGTCCATCACACCACACGCAGCTGGGCGTCTTCATCTCCAGAGCTGGGCGAAGTCGGAGGAAGCGGCGGAGAAGAGGGTGGATGGGAGGCAGACTCTTCCCCTTTTTCGGCCTAGCATACACGGGACAGACGTTGTCCTTAGCCGTGAATTTCAGGCTGAAGACAAGGTCATCCCAGTGTTGTATGCCGTACATCTGGGGCAGCTTGTACAGCTGCACCGCCTCCTCCAGTGGCTTAGGATGGTCGCCACCAACAGTGCCTGGCGGAAAGTCAGGCGTCAGGAAACAGAAGGCCACAGCTTTGTCAGCCAGTTCTTGCCAATGCTGCTCACTGTACAGCTCGCCCTTAGCTGGCCACCAATCGACCAGCTTTGGCTCACTGTCGTCGAAGTCCGGTTGCCAAGGCGAGTTGGTATGAGACGCAGCTGGCCGTAATGAGGCGGAGGCTGTGGAGTCTCCTCCCCATCGCGGCGTCGGTTCTCTGGAGAGCATCATCTCCAGTGGCTGCTCCTCATCTTCAACTGGGAAGAGCAGCTCTCCTTCTTCCTCAGCCTCATCCTTCTTTTCTTCAGCGATTTTCGCAGGTCCGAACTGTACGCAGCGGCGCGGAGGATCTCTGTCTCCCTCGTGCGCCAGCTCAGAAGCGCAAGAGGAAGTCAGCTGACCTCGCACCGCCAGCGAATGCTCCAGGACCACTGCAGTTCGTTCAGTTGTCATGTCCACCTTGTTCAGGGCGCGCTCCACCAAGTCGATGCGATGGGCCATGCCCAGCGCCTTCAGCTGTTCCACCCACTGACCTGGCAGCGCGGCCAGCAGGAACTGAAGCGTCAGGTCGTACAGCTCACGCGGCGCCCTTCTCTGCTCTTCGATCGTGATGTGGCGGACCAAGCTGCGCGTTCGCTTGATGAAATGATGGATGGACTCCACCTCAGGGTGCCACTTCAACGCAGCCAGCTCCGCACTAGCAACGTTGACGATGAGAGAAAGTGGCAGTTCTCCTTGAGTTGGGCTGGGAAGATGGCGATGCTGAATTCCAGCGAAAACGAAAGCAGTACGGCGGATGGCGTGCTGCAAGCCAGCTCCACCGTACACCTGGAGACAGTAGAGCAATGACGACCGGTCCACCATGAATGGAGCGAGGTTGGTGGCCAGTAGACATCGTCGCAGCTCCACTGGCAATCCGGCGAGAACGTAGATGACAATCAGCATGTCTCGCACCTTGCGGGAATAGTCGATATGCAGCTGGGCGACACCGTTCTCCACTGTGGCCAGATGACGCAAGATGTCTTGAGGGCTAGGATGGTCGGCCACGTTCTCCACCACAAACGTGAAGGAGAGGACCTTACCATTACCCTGGTCTAAGATGAGTGACCTAGGGACGCTCGTTTGCTCGTACAAGAAACGTACGTACAAGCAACGGACATCCCACGGTCGACCAAGATAGGTGCTGATCTGCTGAAAGCTGGCTTTCTCAGCTGGCGTCAATGGGTAGTAGACACTGGCACGGGTGGGACTGGCGCCCACTGCTGCAGCGACGGCTCGTAGCTCTTCTTCGGGAAGTAGCTCGTGTGCTTTAGCAGCTGCGGCTGCTGGTGGGGAAGCAGAGTCCGGGGTCTGGATTGAAACAGCGAATTGTTGCTGAACTGCTTCACTGTCCTGAGTCGATGTCAGAGGCTGCCTGATCGAGTGGCCAGGAGTAGCCAAGAAGGAAGCTGGGCCAGATATTGATGGCCGTCTCACACCTGGCTCCTGAATCTCATCAGGTTCCGGAGTTGTAGGCGGCCGTGTAGGATTGCTCCCCACACCACCCACAGCTTCGGATGATGAGCCAGCTGTCACTAGAACAGCTGGGACGCACTGCGGTGTTGGTAACCGCGCTTTGTCAACTGGCTGCTCGAATGCATGCAGAAACTGCTGCATCCTCACAGTCAGCTGAGTCAGCACAGGTACCAACTGGTGCATCACTTCAGAAGACAGCTCCGGCTGGGAGACGGTGGAGGAAGTAGACGCGCTTCCTTTCTGTGCAGCTCCGTCACTGGACGCACTGGATCTTCCATCACTGGTAGCAGAGTGGTAGGCAGAAGTAGCGGACGACGCAACCGATGATGGCGAAATACGCAGAGGTAGCGTAGATAGCAGTGGAGACTGCAGCTGAGATGCCGATGAAGATTGCTGCAGACTGGTCGAAAAGGAATAGTACGTAGTGAGTTCGGCAGTGCCATCACCTGGGTGCAAAGCTGAGAGCTGGGTCGACTCACCCAACCCTGCAAGCACTGGGTTGACGTCCTCAGAGTTTGCTGACAATTCGGCTGCTGCTGCTGTAGAAATGTTGGGGGAAGTGTTAGCAGTTAGCTGGGACAGATGATGGATGAGTAGGTGAGATGTTGATAGCAAAGAAGTCAATTCACTTTCCTCTGCGTGGCCTGGCGGGCAGGTAGCAGAAGAACTTGTTTCTTTGCCAGCTGCTGGGTCAGCCATCGTGTTGCACACTTTCACCGTGTTGAGTTTCTGGAGAGGGCTCCGAAAGAATTGCCTGTCTCCTCACCGGGACTTCCAAGTGTAGGGTTCCGGGTCCAGGGTAACTCACGGCTGCCTGCCGGAACCTTACGGACTCACTGCAGAGGGCCTGAGAATCCTGTTGCAATGACCCGTCCACTCTTCGTAGGCGCCTTGGGGGTACGAAGCGAGTGGCAAGTCAGAAGACTAGGCGGTCGCAACGATCCTTGCCGGCGGCAAACCCTCACAAGATATCCCGAGCAGCTCAGGAAATCCTAACGACCAAGCTCGGGGCGAGACTTGGGCAACTCCTAGGCGTAGCAGCTCCTTCTCCTCTTCAGACACAGGCTACTTGAGTGGACACAGATGCTGGTACTTCGCAGGGCATACAGAGTCTCTACTGTACTGTCGGCCTTCCGTACGCAGGTAAAAGTTTATCTCCTCCTTGTAGATACGACGGTACATACAATAGCTGTTAGTAGACGGTACGTACACACGCTAGCATAGAAAGAAGGGCAGCAATAAATAGAGCAAGCAGGCAGCTCGACGAAGGCAGCAACAACTGAGGAGAACAGTCCAGTGCACAGAAGGTAAGGTCACGGCTCAAGCCTTGCCTCGCCCTCTCGGCACTAATGCTCTCACTGCAGCTGTGATGATAGACGGTCTTCTGCTGTCTTCTCAAGGACGAAGGGCAGACGTTCAGCGTGTCGAACTGAGACGAAAGAAAGAACGAACAAGAAGTGAGCTCTCGCCCTCCGCTCCCCCCTTTTATATGTACGTAATCGTACAACGGAGCGAAGGAGACGCGGCGCCACTCTTGCTCGCGGACACGCACACAGCACATACGTACAAACGCGCATTTGCATTGAACACGAATAGTACTTTTGCAGCTGATAGAAGATAGAAATGCAGATTTTCCTACACGAACAACAAAACTACGAGTTGCAACAAGAGGGCCAAGAGGAGGAAGAAGCAACGAAGAAACCACACCAACCCCCCACGCCCCCCCCAAAAAAAAAAAGAGCCCAACCCCCCCCCCCGGCCCAAAAAAACAAAAAAACCGGAAAGCAGTTTGAAAAATTGGGCAGTCCGTGCATGAGTCGAACACGCAGCGCAGTACGGGATTAAACTCAGCATGAGGAGTAAGACTTCACCGCTCACCACGCCTCTAGCGGTTTAAAAGCGAAACACTATTCTTATTTTCCAGCAGTGTTGCACAAGGAAGGAAGGAAGGAAGGAAGGAAGTTAAAGAAGGGAAGGGAGGCGGGAGGTGGGGCCTTCGTCAGAAGGCCTCTCTAGGAGTACATGGCCTTGCGCAGTGCGTGCTCTAGGCGTTCGTGTAGCGTCTTAGTCGCTTCTTTTTCCTTGCTTCCCGCGTTTTCGCCAGGTGGCGTGGTGAGCGGTGAAGTCTTATTCCTCATGCTGAGTTTACGCCCCTCTTAGCGCACGTCCCCACCTGACTGCACAGCTCAATTTCTCAAACTTTCCCTCTTGTACAGTCCAGCTCTCAATGTCATTGTCCAAGCTTCAAATTTGATCCAAGTAAGTCAAAGCCTGGCTATTCTTTAGCACAGGAACTTGGAGCAATTGGGCAGTGCTTTGAAAGAGAATTTCCAAGTAAAAGCGTCACTTGGAGATACTTGGAATGGTCAACTTGGAGCAACTTTGAAATGCTTGGAAGAACTTGGACCTTTTGTTTACTCTTTCTCGCCTTCTGGCGTCCCTTTTCCACTCCTCTAATCTGGACTTATGTAATTAGAAGGGGGCTTCGCCTCGCGCTCGCATCCCTTCTTTCGCGTAATACAGGGTGTTTCATAATATACTCGCCGGATGTTTGTGCTTATATCTCCCCACCGGAGTGTCATATTCGAATGCGGTTTTTTGCGTTGAATAGCCAAGGCTTCAACGTTGATGCAGCCAAAATTTCAGCTTTCTAGGCCAACAGGAAGCGGCTCAAACAGCTCGATTTGCAAAGCGTCAATTTTCACACATTTTTTGCAGGCGGCCAGGTACAGATCGGCTCCGGTTTTTCTATCCCCAGTTTACCTAACCCAGTTCTCTCCTTAGTTTTCCTTCCGCAGTATTCCCCTCCCCAGTTTTTATCTGGAGCACAAGTTTCGGTAGAGTTTTCCATCTCCATGCCACTTCTCTTGCAGATTCGAACTTAGGAAACAGTGTTACAGCCAAAATTCGGTCATCCAAGCTTTTCCTTGAGACGCTGATGCCATGGTGATCAAACTGAAGTCTATCTTCGACAAGACTGCTCAAAAATGCATAAAAGTTAGCGTGGAATGGTGAACAGACTTGAAAGAGCGAGAAAAAAGCGAACATGCAAATCCGTTGCCCCGCCTCAGTGCCCTGCCTCCGTTTTGCGCCAAAAAAGGCGCCGCAACTTTGACCGCTTACAGCGCCATGACAATGCAACCTAGGAAGCTAAAATTTTGGCTGCATCAACGGTGAAGCCTTGGCTATTCAACGCAAAAAACCGCATTCGAATGTGACACTCCGGTGGGGAGATATAAGCACAAACATCCGGCGAGTATATTATGAAACACCCTGTATAAGACGGCTCATATTTAGCCTGTGGCCCTTTCCCTGTGTGAGAAAACTTTCTTTTGGCAGCTGTCTTCTGTTTCACCTCGCCCTCCCATCTCCAGGTTTTTCTTTCCCATTATGTACCTACCTACATACTGTAGTGACTATAGAGTAAAGCATTACTTCCCTCCTATCGAGAAATCTGATAGGTACCTCACATATGCACAGTGCATTGCCATGCTGGCTTCTAATCAGGCTGGCGTGGGTTAGCGAGAAAGAAAACAAGAGGCGAAAGGTCAACTTTGAAGGACTTGGACTAGCTTTGACCCAATTGGAGCGTCACTTGGAACTTTGAGCACTTTGATCAAATTTGATCCAATTTGAAGCTTGGACAATGACTTTGAGAACCTATCTGTACCTCCTCACTGGGCTCGTACATGCTCTTTGCTCTTTTACGTGTGTGTGTACGTACGCTCTTTTTTCGTGTACGTAAGTGCGCATCCTATTCTATGGTATGGCCAGAGAGTTCGCCCATGGCCTTTTTCAAGTCGTATTGCGTAGTTTGCTTGTACTCCAACACACAGCAGTGCGTGAAGGTGAAGCATGGACAGAAATCCGCATTTGTCTTTCAATCTTGCGCAACACGACTTGGGTTCCATCGCGAACAAACTCTTTATGGCCAGGCAAATGTATTTGTTTGTGGAAAAGTAACGGGAAATGACATTTTGCGCGGAATGAATGAATACTGCGCGACTTTAGGCACTCATTCCTTACGGCTAACAACGGACGGACAATGTATATACGGGTATATGTCCTTACTCCTCGAATGTTTTTTTTCAGTGATCAAGCCAGAAAACGAAACTCAACCCTATCTCAGCGCTTTGCTGTCAGATGCTGATATGGAGGAAACTTCTGCAAGCGATAATATTATGGGCCAATACCAGTGTGATAATCCCTATCTCAGACAACCGAGGTTGCCAGTTCGAAGAACGCATGGGGATGAGTTTGATTGAAAAAGTAACAGCAAGAACTGATACCCAATATGCTTGTCAGTTCTTGGTAACAGTAGTGCGCTAATACACGTGGTGAGTAAATGTTGAAGCATAGGAGCTGAATGGTGAATACACCTTGGTGAGTTTGCATCTCACGAGGACCCACCGTGTGAACACGTGAGAAAAAATATTGCGCGTGGAAACAAGTGAGAGTTCAATATTCACCGTGAGTTTACCCACCACATGCGTAGCGCACTACATACATAATAGTAGTCGACCGCAGACAGGCCAATTTACTCGGACCGAGCACGTCGGTCTTGTGTGTTGAAGCATAGGAGCCGACGTATACGGTCCGACTTCAGCTCGCACCTCATCAGCAGTCTGACGGCATGAGTACTTTTGCCCGCACCCACAACTTCTCGTCTGACAGCGACGAGCTCACACCTTCCTCGCACCTTGCACACACCTTGCTCGCTACGTGAAAGAATGTGGCCTGTGTGACGCGACGAGTTCTTTTGGTCTGTGCGCGGTGTGGGCAAGCGACGAACAAATTTGTAGGCGTGCTTTGTACGCAAGCAGGGAGGAGAGCGAAAGAAGTGAAGAGAACGCAAGCGTGCGTGTGTCTGCCACCGGCGACTGGCATGTTTTGTGCACAAGCAGCGGGAAAGAGCGAAAGACCGACGGGAAGGGTGAGAGAAACAAAAGCGCTGTGTGACGCGACGAGTGGCCATGTTTTGTTCACAAGCGAAGAGGAAAAGCGAAGAGAACCAATTGTGTAAAAGTGGCCGTCTGCCGCTGTGAGGAAGAGGGAAGTGTAGGCGGTGCGAGGACAAAGCCTTCGTCTGACGGGCAGGGAAGAGAAAGGTGCGAGAATAATTGAGAAGGGTGCTAGAATAATTTTGTTCGTCGGGTGGCACAAAAGCGCGTGTGACGGGCAGAGTATGGGGGAATCCGTCGCCTGTTCTAGGTGCGTATACGTTACGTGCTAGGTGCGAGTGAGCTGAAAATCCTGTCTGCTGTCGACTAGTGAGTGGCCTGTTAGTATCTCTTGAGTGTGTGTTCATCTTTGTACATACTGTATAATAGGTCTATCACGATTGCGATTACTAGGTAGGCCTATCTCGCCCAAACTGAATAAAAGTTTTGTCGATTTGCGTGGGTTCGTTGGTGTGTGTGGTCATTAGCCATTGGACATTTATTTAGCAGACGTGGAATGAAGTTCGTCATTTTTGTACCAAGAATCAATAATATTTTCAGCATAATATTTTCAGCGGCGTGGCTTCATGCTGACCTTGTTTCGCAGTTCTTGGGTCTTCATCATTTTGCACTGCTCATTCCATGCTGAGGTGATGGCGTCTGATTCCCAATCAAAGAACCTGCTTCTTTTCGGTGGCAATGGCTTCATTGGTGGGGAGGTATCACGATTGCTCGTTCAGAAAGGTACGCCGAACCTTTGGGTTGCGCTTGTTTTCTCTTTGTATTTTTCAGATGTAGGCCTACCCCAACCTTTTGAATCTAATAGTCAGCCGAAACATCAAAGTCACGAGTTCACCCAGGCTGTTTTCTACGCACGGCAACCAAAAGTTTGTCGTCCCTCGGGGAACTCGTGTCGTGACTTTTACGTTTCGGGTTACTGTCAGATTGAAAGGGTTGGCGTGGATCTGAAAAGAAGAAAGGGCTGATGACTTTGAGGCCACGCTATGTACATATTTACGTAAGTACAGGGTGTCCCACGTAAACCTCCCTAACGATGCAGCCTTATAACTTCCGTATTACAAGAGATATCAAGCTGAAATTTTGTCCCCGGAAACCCAAGGATACCGTATTTTTGGGTGTATATCCCCCTATTGTATATCCCCCTAGTGTATAACCCCCCATTGGCAAAACATAAATTTTGTCCTTTGTAATCCCCCCTGGTGTATAACCCCCCATGTACTGTAAGGTACCTGACCTACCTATGTAGCTGGTCCTATGCTAGCTATAGCTACTCCTACACCATGCTGCTATGCCTGTAGGCTTAGCTGAGCATGTCTTGTACTAGAATAACCCTGTTTTAACCGCGATTATGCCCTGAAACACATACTTTTGACCTCAAAAACATGCCTCTACCCACCTCTCATAAACATAAATTTTGTCCTATGTATATCCCCACCCATTGTATATCCCCCCCTAGTGTATAACCCCCCATTGGACCTCTCAATTTTTGTATACCCCCATGGGGCTATACACCCAAAAATACGGTATGCCATACTTTGTGGCAAAATTTGAGCCAAATAGGCCCACAGCGAAAGAAATTACAGGCATTGAAATTTTGGACCCTATTTTTATCATTTTCCTCACTGAGCGTGGTTTTGAAATGAAAATCTTCTGCTCAGCATGGTCAAGCAGCTCATCCAGCATGGTAATATGGCGGAACAACAATGGCTAAACATCATCCTGTCCAGAACACAAAGGAGTGAGAAGTACAGGCGATATATGCAGCTCATAGCTGCCTTCAAGGGGCGGTCGAGGTCAATAGTGGCACCACTGATTTCAAAATGTTGAAAAACGTGGTCGCAACTTTGCAAGCTCGTAATTTCATCCCTGCTTGACCTATCTGGCTCAAATTTTGCCACAAAGTATGGCATATTCTTGCTTGAGTTTCTGGGGACAAAATTTTAGCTTAGTCTCATGTAGTACGGAAGTTATAAGGCTGGATCGTTAGGGAGGTTTGCGTGGGACACCCTGTAATAACTCAACGCCGGTTGTTGGCCAGCACTGTATATGTTAGTATGGGGTAATTCGGGCCACCCCTACTAGTCTGGCCAGTAGGAGTTTGGCATGGCATTTAGGGCGCGTTGCGTTGTTTACAGAATATCGTTTTGCGATCGCTATAACTTGGAACAAACTCTGTAGGTTTCTAAGTCATGAACTCACTTTTCCACTGCAAAATTGGCCAAAAACAGAGTAACATAGATATGGCAGATTCAATAAACCAAAATCAAAATTTTGTAACCCGGCTCCTGTACGTGTGGTATGTACGAAGAAGGACAGGCTACAAGCAAAGATTTATTGAAGAGAAGAATAGGGTAGAACAAGTCGACTGACTCGAGCTAGCTGGGTGGCAGCTTATATACTGTCATGTCGGAAGGTGGGCGTTTAGCATACTTTGTGCATGGCTCTAAGGAGAAGGCAGAAGATTTACGATCCAAAGGTTGACAGAATTAGAACTCGTGAAAACGGAAATAGGGGCCGGTGGAGGCGGAAGCTCGAGTCTTTCAACTGGCATAGAAGCATACAGTACGTACATGCACAACAGCAAAAGGCAGATATTTAAGAATTAAGACAAAATTAGAACTGAACAGCTACATAACATAAAAGCATACCTTGCAGGTAGCTAGACATACAGAACATAGTAGGCGGAATGCAAGACTACACAGCACACTAAAGATACAAGACAAAGATCAAAGCCAAGCCGCCTGGCTGTAATTATCTAATATGCATAAAAACACAATGACACTTATTACATTTTTCATACTACTTATTTTTTGTTTTTGTTTTTTTTGTTTTCCTTTTTTTCTTACATGATACCCATCTTCAATTCGCAAGGTACCACTGGTGTGGCGTGGCCAATGTTCGTTCGTGTGGAGCCAGAGTGGTGTGGCCAACGTTCGTCCGTGTAGAGCCAGTTCTGAGAACAGTTGGAAATGGCATCTGAGCTGAGATGAAAATGCAGATGCAGCAGATGATGCAAATGCAGGTACGGGAAGAAAATGCAGCGGAAACTGACGAAAATGCAACAGCAAAATTGAAGATGGCATGGGTGCAGCAATACTGGAAGTGTCAGAAGAAAAGAATAGAGAATAGGCGGTGCAGGGCGAGAAAGTAGCGATGGTGGAGTGCTTTCCTATCGTCCAGTACTCCAGTTCAGACAGCGAGACGGAGCGCCTTCCATTGGTGTAGTCCTGGTGTGGTTGCTGTTGTTGTTGCAGTTGCAGTTGTTGTGCAATTGTAGCTGTTGTTGTTGTCGTTGCAGCTGCAGTTGTTGTTGCAGTTGTTGTGCAGTTGCATTGCAGTTGTTGTTGCAGTTGTTTTGCATTGCAGTTGTTGTGCAGTTGCAGCTGTTGTTGTGGTCGTTGCAGTCACAGTTAGTTGTTATACGAGAATAACATAAAGTGTGTCGGGGAAATCAAAGAGAATAGGCTCGTGAGACATTCGGCGCCATGCAATAAATAATGGTGGGACGCATGTGCGTATGCAGTGTATTTGGAAAGTGTAACATGAAAGGGGGGCTACTGTCTGTATGAAGGTCCTAAAGTGGAGACGCTAATTTATGTAGTACATCGACTTTTATTACCTGTAGGTAGGAAAGGGCAGACGTAGTAAGCAAAGAAAATGGATGACAGATGGATTGCAGGAGAGTAGAAATAGGAGAGGAGAGAGAGGGGAACAACCATTAATTTAGCAACTGTGCTGGTAAAACCAGCGACTACTCTGCAGCAATAAAATTAGGAATGGGTCACGGCCAAAAGGCAAGAGAAAGTAACATTGGAAAGAAACTGGTAGCAGGGTACATACCTGTACTTGAAATTCTAGGAAAATTCCAAGGTACATACCTTTCCTTGAAATTTTAGGAAGACACCAGGGTGCATACCTTTACTTAAAATTTGAGGG
>JASAMW010004574.1:0-15372 GCA_030247985.1 Epsilonema sp. ZAB3_2
TTACATGATTTTTTTCAGTTTACCTACAAAATCGAGCCAGAGCAGCTGTTCCTATTGCAAGCCTTGAGCGAGTTCGCCTCTCAAAACATGACGTATCACTGCAAGAATTCCGTAGCATATTACGACGTTCGCTCGAGCAATTATGCGAAAGCAGTCAAGCTGATGTCCTTTAACGATCTTGAGCTGGTGGCTGGCGGATATCCAAAGTTCACTTACGATGTACCTCTGGATGGATGCAAGGTTAACACAGTATCCACCACATGCAGTAAGGCGTTTGGGTTGGTCGATGGTGACCCCGCGGCATTTAGTGAAAGTTGGGATCGGTGCCTGTGAGGTCGTCGACGTCATTTGTGGTCAATTATTCTTTTCACTCGCTTTTTTGACGCTTCCAGATGATTGAACAAGGTCGACGATTCCGCAGATACCGATCCAAACTTACACTAAATGCCGCGGGGTCGCCATCGACCAACCCAATCGCCTTACTCCATGTGTTGGATATGTGTATATTATGTACAGTATGTTGGCTACGTACCTTTATGTACTGACTGACTCTCTATGTCCATTTGCAGTATCGACGCAATCGATGGGACAAAACCGTGATTGAGTATAGCAGTCATAAGCCGCAACGGTTGCCGATCACTGACTTAGCGGTCACAGACATTGGAGACAGGAATCAAGCATTCGGACTGACCATCGGACCTGTCTGCTTCTCATGATTCATTTATTATTGATCCCTCGCCGTTATTGAGATCTTTGCGGAAGAAGTATTCTTGTGGATAGGTGCTAGGTGTAGGTACTCTGTATTGCCTACTGAATATAATTTGCAGTTGTTCCTTTTTGAGGTAAGCTATTGGTACATAGGCAAGTGATAGGTACCCTAATAGGTGTATTCTGAGTGCAGACACAGCTGCCTTGAAACTGCTACTTTACTGTTTTGTGATGCATGAAGAGTTTACCTTGCCCATCTTTAAAGCTTTGCAGTGTAGGTAGGCCAGCACCCTAGTTTACAGCTTTTGGCTAGACAAACACTAAGATAGAAAACCACAAGATACGTAACATAAGTAAACTAACTTTGTTTGTTTGTTTGATTTGCAGCACGAGATTTACCAGCAAGACCAATGGAACAGTATGAGGACTGTACCCGAATGACTGACTGATTCTCTCAAGTCCGTGATACGAAATACTTGTACTTTTATGAGAAAACTACATAAAAGATAACATGATGAAATAAATACGAAATAAGACCAGAAGAAACAAGAAAGTAAAAGGCACACCGCACCGCACACACACGACCGCCTTTGAGCGGAGCACAAGGCAAGAAGTAAAGTAAACACGAGTTTCGTTCGTTTATCGAGGTCGAAAGACCCGATCATAGGCTGATCACAAATGACGTTCAACAGCGCGCAGCTGAGGTACGCGCGCTATTGGTCGAAGGGGCAGCGTGGTGCGTGTTGATTGGATGATGACATCCGTCCACCTTTCGCGTCATTTGGCGTAGACAACTTCCGTACTACAGTAGATATCAAGCTGAAATTTTGTCCCCAAAAACCCAAGAATATACCATACTTTGTGGCAAAATTTGAGCCAGATAGGTTAACTAGGGGTGAAATTACGAGCTTGCAAAGTTGCGACCACGTTTTTCAACATTTTGAAATCGGTGGTGCCAGTATTGACCTCGACAACTTCTTGAACGCTGTCATGGGCGGTAAATCGCCTGTAGTTTTGCATACTTTGTGTTCTGGACTGTGATAATGTTCAGCCATTGTTGTTCCACCATATTGCTATGTTGGATAAGCTTCTTGACCATGCTGAGCAGAAGATTCTAATCTCAAAACCATGCTCAGTGCGGAAAATGATAAAAACAGGGTCCAAAATTTCTACGCCTGTAATTGCGTTCGCTGTGGGACTATCCGGCTCAAATTTTGCTACAAAGTATGGTATATTCTTGGGTTTCTGGGGACAAAATTTCAGCTTGATATCTACTGTAGTACGGAAGTTATAAGGCTCGATCTTTCGGGAGGTCTACGTGAGACACCCTGTACATACAACTGTACATGGTGCGTTACAGTAAAGAACAGAGAAAAAATACCTACTCTACGTATGCACAGTATGTCATGTCGGTGCGCAAAACGGCACCAACACGCCCTGAATTCCATAGCGAACTCTCACTGGCCAGGCTACAGTAGCAAAGCAAGAATTCATAGACGACCATTACCGCTTTCCAATTTCGGATATGCAAAAGCCAAATCTTTGCACGTCTTTGCTGGATTGTCTTTGGCGCCCCACGGCTTCTTTAGCTTAGCGAAATCTTCAACCAGAGACTTCCACGCTTCGAAGATCATCTTTTCCTACAGATGACCATGAACTACAGTTACATACGCACTACCTTTCCTACCCCTTGATTGAACCACAAAAGCATTAAGCCTAATACGAGTGAACAACAAAAGATCACCAAAAAATGGCGCTGGGTTACATAAAATCCAGGCCTTACTCGCTACTACCTTCTCTGTGATGGAAAGACTAGGATCAAAGATACGGCTGGCAGCGTTCGGATCATCTTTCGCCATGCGCTAAAACACAACAACCCCACCAAGAAACAGACTGTACCATCAATCACACGTAAAATTTCATCTTTACTTTCCAACACCTCCCATTTTACACAAAAAACAAACATACCGAATCGTCTGGATCTGGTCCTTTCCTGGACTGACCCAGCCACTGGCGCAAAGCTGCCGCATCCCAGTTGAAGCCGGCTCCGGGTGGACCAGGAGGACCGGGTGGGCCAGTGGGTCCCTCTGGTCCTTTGGGTCCCGAGTCACCCTGGGAGCCACGAGGCCCTTGTGGTCCGGCCGGGCCAGGTTGACCAGGGGCGCCATCTAGCCCTGGTGTCCCAGTGGGACCTGGTGCTCCCTAAATAGGAATTTGCCTCTCTTGGCACCCTAATAGATGTGTGTGTCGGCATGCTTGAGATAAACCTGACCATGGTGAAGCCGAGTCATCAGTAAAAAATGTCCATTCCATTCCATTGCACAAAGCATGCGATAAAAACGTAGTCTTGGCATACCACTGGTCCAGATGGTCCGATAGCGCCAACCAGTCCCTGTACTCCAGGTTCACCAGGTGGGCCAGGAAGGCCAGGCAGACCAACGATACCCTGATGACCACGATCGCCCTTGTCACCCTTGGCCCCAGTTTCACCTGGTGGACCTTGCGGGCCTTCTGCTCCCTACAAAGTATAATGACCCAAACAGTGGACGCACATCATGGCATGGTTAATGGTACACTACTCTGACTAATTAGTACGCCAATGTATGAAGTAATGACTAATGAAACTTGCGTGACATAGAAGTTACCGGGATTCCTTTCGTTCCTGGCACACCAGGAATTCCAATGGGTCCTGGTGGACCGGGTGGGCCGATGGCCCCGTCTTTGCCTGGTGCACCCGGTGGACCTTCGGGTCCCTTAAATGTATCTTTCCCATTCCACAATCAAACTGTATTGTTCACATCAGCACATACAACATTGGCAGAGGGGTAGGTTAGGTAGCCGACAAAAACCTGAGGCGCAAAATGCCAAATTCACCTCTTTGCCTGCCACCTTCCGGCACCTCTTCATATCTACCATACAGTAATTTTGCGCCTCTAGCAGCTGTATTTTGGGGCGCAAATGGAAAACTGGGGCGGAAATGCGCCTCCAGTTACCACGTACCTACCCCCCAGATTGGTTTTTGCTTTACCGCTTGTCCAGCCTGACCAGGTGAGCCCTGTGGACCGGGTGGTCCAGTTGGTCCCTTGTCGCCGTTTCGGCCAGGCAGGCCCACCAATCCCGGGACTCCCGGACTGCCCTGCTCTCCCGGAGACCCAGGCGCACCCCGTTCACCCTCGGGGCCTCTCGGTCCAGGCTCACCCTGTTCCCCGTCCACGCCATTCTTCCCTGGCGCACCCACCAGACCTTGATCACCCGTGCGGCCAGGAGTACCAGCCTCTCCTTTCATGCCTGGCAGACCGGGTGGACCGGCTGTGCCAGGCTTACCAATCGAGCCTTCTGGGCCTTCAGGACCCTACATCAAGCATTAAGAGCTACTACCTACTTGCCGGCGAAATGAGCTAGAAAGGGAAAATCTGTAAGCCCAAGGTGTGGATTGGTACCTGTGGCCCAGGTGGGCCGGGTTCTCCTCTGGCTCCTTCCAGACCCTGAGGGCCCGGTGTACCGGATGGGCCAGGCCGACCTGTAGGTCCGCGCTCTCCCGATTCACCCTTGATGCCCTCTGGTCCATGCGGCCCTGGCTGGCCAACGGGACCCAGTTCACCCTACAAGGGCATGCAATGCAATGCGCTCGCTACAGATGACTAACCTGTACATGTTAGTGTTGCATGTATCCAATGTTGGAGCATTCATTACACGAATGAATATTGTACACCCGACACACTTACAGCAGGTCCCGGGGCACCGACTTTTCCAGGAACGCCAGGAAATCCTTGTTCACCCTAGAAATATTGCCAACATATTCTCTGTACACACACGTACTTAAACTGTAGTACTAGTATGCATCAAGTCAGCTGCAATCAACCACTGGTACGTACATGTATGTACAGCACGTTGGTACATACCGGTGGCCCTTTATCGCCCCTGGCTCCTTTTGCTCCAGTGATGCCTTGGATGCCAGGTTCTCCTCTGTCTCCAGGTGTTCCAGGGGTGCCAGGTGTACCAGATTCTCCCTTGAGCCCTGGCGGGCCTCTGGCACCCTTGCCACCAGCTCTGCCAGGTGGACCCTACAGAGAAAGCGAAGCGACGCACAACATCCTAAGCTTGATTAGCCTAGTATGTATGTACAGTAGCACATTATGGTAATTTCAGCGTTCAGCTTCAAAAGCTTACTGCCAGTCCAGGAATGCCTTGCGGGCCTTGTGGACCCTAAAACGAAGAGCAGAATAGTAATGTTTCTCCACCATAATGACGACAACTTACTGGGGTAACGAGCCAACGACATGTTGTACTGAATGTGCTGCTATTAGCATGCACTTACGGAGTCACCGCGATCTCCTGGAGCTCCAGTGGCGCCAACTGCACCAGTTTGACCAGGGTCGCCTCTATCACCCTGGAAACATGTACAACCAACAAATCACCGAATCACTTTCTAAGCTTACACAAAGCAGATGAGCGATGAATTATGTACAGGGTGTCTTTTTTCTCCTATACGATTTTGATTGCCAATTTCAATAGGTTGCCCTGCACCGATTTCGCTCAAATTTTGCCCACATATTCCCGAGCGTTTGCCATTTATTTGGTAAAAATTTCGAGTTGATATGCTGTATTGGTAGTAAGAATTATCCCCTTCCTTTCAAAATGGCAATTTCGAGCTTTTTCTACCGACTTTTTACTGGCACATGATTGAAAGACTCTTTTTGGAGCCCAATGGCTGTTTCCAAAGAGCAAAATATAGTTTCAGCAAGATAATACGTAAGCACTAAACAGGCAAAAACCATTGAATGTTGTTGGAACTGCTTGGAGATTGTCTGATTTCTCATCAGTGCTGCTCATGCCTCATCAGTGCTGCATCGTCAGCTGATAAGCCATAATCACCAGATTTGATGACTCCTGAATCCTTCTGGGGGTCGAAAGACGGAAAGGGTTTAACAAAGACAATCCAAAGCCGTTTACCATTCGAAAAAATGCAGCAGTATTGCCATTTGCCCTGTTTTTCGATATTTTGATGGAAGAATTGTAGCAGTAGTCGAAAGTTATGGTGAAAATGTCGAAAAATATTGAGTTTATGTTCTCTGCTGTATTTCTCACTACCAATACCGGTTATCAACTCGAAATTTTTACCAAATAAATGGCAAACGCTCGGGAATATGTGGGCAAAGTTTGAGCAAAATCGGTGCAGGGCAACCTATTAAAATTGGCGATCAAAATCATATTGGAGAAAAAAGACACCCTGTACATACCGTATTTACTAGTGTTGTATACTTGAGTGTACTAAGTAATAAGTAAGTAAAAGTAAAGTATAAGTATAGAAAATTTTCAGAAAAAAGTATAAGTATAAAATTTTCAGAAGTTCTAAGTACTCAGTACTTGCTTCCAAAAGAACCAAGTATAAGTAAGTATAGATTCGGTTTTAAGTACTAAAAACTCGCTCCCAAACAAGTAAGTATAAGTAAGTATAGACTTTTTGTAATAGCCCTGGTATGTACCATCCTATAATACGACAATTTTTTGTGTCATGCACTCAATAGGAGTGTTTTGAAGGCATTGCATTCATTTTTATTGCAATTTGAGATGGAAACCATGGACACGATATCCCTTCAAATGCACTGTTGTCCAGTATTTTGAAGTACTCGCCTACTTGCTTCCCCCCCCCCCCCCAACTCTTGCTTGTTAGACAGTAGCTAGTATGAGCAAACCACCTGTTGTGGCCAGCAAAAACAAAAATGACACGAAAAATGCAGAATCCTATGTGATCGTTGATACAAAAAATCGCTGAGAACACTACGCGAGCACCAAAAAATTCAAGTAAAAGTATAAGTAAAAGTATAAGTACTTGAAAAATTTTTCCAAGTACTTAGTAAGTGCGACATTTTATTTTTAAGTAAAAGTACTTATACCTATTTGGATTTCAAGTTTTTTAAGTAAAAGTACTTATACTTGATCAAAAAATCTTCAAGTACTCAAGTACTCAGTACTTTTTCTAAAAAAGTATACAACACTAGTATTTACCTGTGCATAGCCCCATGGGGCTATGCAAAAATTGAGAGGTCCTATATTGGGCTATGCATAGGGGGGGGGGGGGGGGCTATGCATGGGGGGGGCTATGCATGGGACATTTTTTATGTTTTTCAGAGGTGCGCAGAGGCATATTTTTTAGGTCAAAAGCACGTGTTTTAGGGCATAATTGAGGTCAAAACAGGGTTATTCTAGTACAATACACCCCCAAGCAGGCTTGTAGGCATCTTAGCTTGGTGTGGGAGTGGCTATGGGTAGCTGATGACCAGCTTATATAGGTAACTTCAGGTACTCTACAGTACATATGGGGCAATGCATAGGGGGAAGGGGGCTATGCAGGGTCATTTTTTGTTTTGCCAGCATGAGGATATGCATAGGGGAGGGGGCTATGCTTGGGGGCTATGCACAGGTAAATACGGTACTACATTGGAAGGCGTACCTTTTGTGCAGCTTCCCCAGGCACTCCAGCAGGTCCCGTAGGCCCAGGTGGACCCTGACCACCCGGCTTCCCAGGTGGCCCTTGTGGCCCAGGGTTACCCACGTCACCCCTGGAGCCCTTGGGACCAGGAAGGCCCGGTTTCCCCAGTTTTCCAGGCAGGCCAACCATGCCAGCGTTGCCAGTGTCACCGCGCTGGCCCTTTTCGCCTTTCGGACCCTATGAACAATAAATGTGAATCATTCTCCACCTTTGGCTTGCGAAAATAGAAATAGAGAAAGAAAACTCACAGGTCTGCCATCAAGTCCATTTTCTCCGCTTTGTCCCTTCGCACCCATGGATCCAGGCAAGCCAGTGCTGCCCCTTTCACCAGGAAAGCCACGCTCACCCCTCTGACCAGGCAGACCCCTGGGTCCAGTGTCTCCCTGCACCCCTTGCTCTCCATCCTTGCCTGGTACACCAGGGGTTCCTTGTGGGCCGGGCAATCCTTGAAAACCGCGCGAGCCTTGCGGTCCTTGGGCACCTCTGTCTCCTGTGAGCCCTGGGGGTCCGGGTGGCCCTTGTGGACCGGGTGAGCCATTCTTGCCAGCGTCCCCTGGTGGGCCCTTTGCCCCTGGCAGACCAGGCAAGCCGTCTTTACCATCTTTGCCCTACATACGTACATTGCATCACAAAATGTAAGTCAACCATGTTTTATAATCGAGATTTCGCCCATACGTTTACCTGTGGCCCCTGTGGTCCTTTGACACCCATAGGACCTGGCAGTCCTGGAATACCCTGCGGTCCTTGCGCACCTTCTTTGCCCTGGTCGCCCTGAGGTCCCTGTTCTCCTTGCGGCCCCATCGCGCCCAAAGCTCCTCTGACACCAGGAGAACCCCTGACACCCTGCGGTCCTTGTTGACCCATGCGGCCAGGTTGACCCTACATACAAACAGACATTTTCTGCTAAAATTTGACAAAGTACGTAAGCATTATGGGAAAGTAGTCTCCATCCAACCTGAGATCCCTTGACGCCTGGGGCTCCTGGTTCTCCCGACTCACCCCGTGTGCCCTTCAGTCCTTCTGGCCCAGGCTCCCCCTGGAGCCCCCGAGCCCCTGGGACCCCCGGTTCACCAACAGGGCCTTGTGGCCCAGAGGAACCAGGCTCTCCTCTCGGTCCTCTCTTGCCCTCTGGTCCTTCGGGTCCCGGCTCCCCGGGGCTCCCAACCAGTCCAGCCACGCCCGGTGGCCCAGTTTCACCTTTGATCCCAGGGTCGCCTTGCCTTCCCTGCAATATAACCACCGCATCTACTGTGCACGCATGCTAAAATGCAGCGAGCATACGTATCGTACGTAACAAAGATGCTTTCTGCGCATAGTGCATACCATATCTCCTTTCATGCCAGGCCTGCCGACCAATCCCTGCTCGCCCTGGTCTCCCTTGGGTCCGAGAAGTCCGGGTTGTCCTTGCACTCCCCGCTGTCCCCTCTCTCCCTTTAGACCCACCAGGCCCTGCGGTCCATCCGCTCCTTTCTCTCCCGGTATGCCAGGGTCGCCAGGTTTGCCCGGTTCACCCCTCGGGCCCTGCAGGCCGACGGTTCCCTTGGGCCCGGAAGAGCCGCGATCTCCCTTCATTCCTGTGGACCCGGGAAATCCGGGTGGGCCAGCGGGACCCGCGGACCCTGGCGGTCCAGGAGGCCCAGCCACGCCATCTGCACCGCGGATACCCTGGGGAAAAACAATGTGAGACACTCATCACATAGGTAGGTTAAAGGAATATAGTGAGGTAGTAGATAGGTACAGATACCCTTGAATACTATTTTTGACTCCTTTGAGATAGTGATGAGATGAGTAATAAAGAGGCGTATACCTGTGGTCCCATGGGTCCCTCCTTTCCCCTTTCTCCCGGTGCGCCCCTGGGACCGGTTTCACCCGTCCTGCCCATGGCACCCATGGATCCTTTGTTGCCTTTGGATCCCATGTCGCCTTGCTGACCTTTCTCACCCACTTTTCCTCGAAAACCCTGCAAAATCAGAAGACATGACTACATTTTTCACTCTCGTACCAGTCACGCACACATGATCATAATTTTAGTCTAAGTTACCCTGTGTCCTTTGGGACCTGCCATTCCAGGCATGCCAGAAGCACCAGGAGGACCCATAGGTCCTGGTTTACCGGTTGGTCCAACCATGCCATCCATTCCCGGTTCTCCCTGCAACATACAAGGGTACAATGCATACATATGTACAATCGGTCGTTTCTTATCCAACATAAACGATTGAAAACAAACAAACAAACGCTATTTATACGTACATCTTTGCCATTAATGCCAGGCCTTCCGGGTGGCCCAGGAGCGCCAGGAACACCAGGTGGACCGATTTCTCCAGGGGTACCAGGCGGCCCTTGGAAGCCTTGCGGCCCTTGCGGTCCGGTTTGACCCATCGAACCTCTTGGACCAGACGGACCCTGAAAAGGTTTTTGACATGAGCTTCGTATACTACGAACAATCCTACAGTAGGAAGAAGTGACTGGAACATCCAAAGCACATCGCCAGCACTCCATATCGGTTACCCAGTTACATTCAAATAGTAAGGTGTATGTATGCTTACAACTCTGCCTTGAACGAAGTTGACCTCTGGCCCCTTGGTGTTTTCATTGAACTGAGCCGCCGCACCTTTCCACTGTAACAAGCAAAAAACAAACACAAATCAAAGCGTATCGATTTTGCATTTCGAAAATGTACAGCAAGTAATAGTAATGTGCTGATTTTCAAGCTTACATCTCCCTCGGGTCCAGTGGCGCCAGGTGAGCCAGGTACGCCTGGGATGCCTGGAGCTCCGGTATCACCCTGCATTAAACATATGCGATATGCACTTATACTGTGGTGTTACTTCTGGCTCAAACAAATAATATAGTACTTCATTTCATAGGTACGTAAAAATGTACATGCAGGGTCAAAAATGATATTATAATAAAACGGATACCAACTTGAGGTCCTTGTCTGCCTGTGATTCCTTGCGAACCGGGTGGACCTCTTCTTCCTGGAGGACCAGGTAAAAACTGAAAAATAACGTCTCGTCTATGACTAGCTCTGATTCAGAGCTAACCGTAATCGTGGTATTGTAGAATACGTAAAATTTCGAGTAAAAGTACGTATGAAGGAGAAAAGGTTTTGCGAGCTTACCCTTTCCTCAAAAAGTTCGGGAGATCCCTCTAAAATAAAGAAAAGCATTGGCAATAAATTTATTTAAAAATATAAAATAAAAATAGAGACAGAAATAGCGACAATAAAGGTGAAAAATGCAAAAAGGCCACAGTGGGACTCGAACCCACGATCTTCTGTTTACGAGACAGACGCTTTGCCACTAAGCTATGCGGCCGACGCCGCTCTAATGTCCAAAAGGCCTTTTTACACATTTCCCACTTGGCGCCGCTTTTCTTCTAAGTCCACTCAAACACTAATCGAAATTTTACAAAGCTCCATCTAATCGAAAACTAAAAAATCAAATTTGCCTAAAATTAGTATTCTTTGTTTATTACCATTTTCATTACCAATTCTTTATTCATTACCATTTATACCGTACCTGGTACACATACTGGGCAGCATTCTGCGGGTGGCCTAACCGCAACTTCGCCATCCAAGCATGTCAAAGGCTGACAGTCAGCTGGCACGCAATTCACCGTACCATCCGAACAACTGCACAACACAACAAATAAGACTGTAGCCTAACAAACTAGAAAACTATGGACCAGTTGCGTTGTCGTGATGAGGTTGGTCGATTCTGTACTTACCGACCGAGTCATCAAGTTGGTTGGTCAACCTATCGAAAGTAAGGTTGGTTGACGTAGTAGGCTACATTACAAATACGTATAGTAGGTGCCGACGGGGTGTCAACGTTATTCAGTCATCTGGAGCGGAATAAAGGAGCGAGTGAAAAGAAGAATTGACAACAAATGACGTCGACGACCCCACAGACACCAATCCAAACTTTCGCTAAATATCACGGCGGTCGCTATCGGCCATCAACCCAATCGCGACAACGCAACTGGTCCATACTCCAATATCATCAGCACATATCATGTAAAATTGAAACGCGCGGACCAGCGCCCGTCCTTGCAGCTCAGCGGTACATACACCAACACACCCTCCAGGCCACACCGCCGCGGGTTCAATTCCCAGCCAGGGTGGATACGAAGATCCCATACCTGCAAACTTCGCAAGGCTCCGCACCGGCATTTATCCATTCAGCTCCATGCGCCCTCGATTCGCCTTCATATTCACAGGGACCTGAAAGTAAAGAGTGAGGCGCGAACTATTATTCAGACTTGGAGCAACACGTGTAAGTAAATACGCTTTACAATCACTGAGCTTGTATTAGCTAGTGAGCAAGAAGATTACAAGATGGGTAGACAGCTAGGAGGGATCGATTCCTGACATCGCATACTATTTCATTTACGAGCCTGCCAAAGAACTAGTATGTACAAATTCTTTCACGTTATTTGTCGTACTCTGTGCTTGAACAACATGCACTGCAATGTACAATAAGCCCAGGTAGAGAAACCAGCAGGAGGAATGCAAACGAACAAGCTTCAGCTGCACAAGTGTCCACATGGCCCAGCAAAGTGGCATGTAAAACAGTGGTGTGAAAAGAAAAAAGTGCCGACTTGACCAGAAGAGGTAGACAGTCAAGAATGGGTTACGGTAGCTGATTAGGTGACCCGACATAAAAGTCACGTCATGTCATATTTAGTGACGAGAAAGTAATAAAATCAGCAATAATTTCATTCTTGACAATAATGGGCACTTTTACGCATAAGAAAGCTTGTCACTACTAGCTGTGGTAGTAATTTGAGCAGTACGCAGCCGAAGTAAATTTCAAGCTTGGCCACCAATGCGTAACTAGCACGGTGTCGAATGGTGAAGCAATGCCAAGCCAAGTTTATGCTCCACAGGTTGCCCTGCCTGTCTGAACCAAATCTCGAAACCTAGGGCTACTCTTTACACTTTTTCTACACTCCCCAAACTACTATGTACTACATACGACGGTTGAAGATTCGCTCATCCTCAAAATTTTGCCTGTTTACAGAATCTTATGGGGCTTTACCACAGCTCCAACCCATCTGCTCCATCTTTGAGTACAGCCGTACAGCTTCGTCTAAACAGCACAAAAGCCAGTGGCGGGCCCCCAAATGTTGGACGGGATTACGCTAAAGTAGGTATGGCGAAGAGGGCAGAGCAGCAGACAGATAGCCTCAAGGCATTGGTCCGACCACATCAATCACTACATCCTTCAGCTAGAGATGCATAAGCGTACCCTAGTGCCAGCTTGCCTATGTTATGTATGCGTGTACGTAGATGTAAGGTGAGAAACTAAAGGATGAGGTTGGAGTCGTTTGGCAACGGCTTTTTGCTGGGCTTGCTTTGATCCCGGAATTACGCGTAAAAACACGTGTCTTTGCACAAAAATATTCGCCTTTGTTTCTTTCGGACCTGCGGTCAGGCAATCTTTGAGTTCACGTCTTTTACGTATAACCTGAGTTTGAAAATACAATATAGGCCTATGTATAGTACGTACGTAGTACGTAGTACGTACATACGTACAGGTGTACGAAACGAACAACACCGTACGGGTAATGATAAGTATGTACACATGTGCGCATACGACGCTACGTATAAGATGTATGTATGTATAAGATGTATAAGTATGTATGTATAAGCCAAACGTATGTACCGTATAAGATGTGCGTAGCAATAATCTTGCTCCCATAATCGCTGCTAGCTACCGCGTTGCAACTTGCAAGTTCAAGCCAGCAGCTTCATATTTTCTATTGCGAGCACGATAAATGATCATGCGCATTAATAGCAAAACCAAGGTTAGCTCAAGCCTTTTGCTTATTTTCTGGCTCTCAACCACAGCGCAAATTCATTGAAATTTGCTTGTGACATTTCCTTATCGAATAATTATTTCAAAACGTTCAAATGACTGGCACAACTCTGGTCACTGGAGCTAATGGCTTCATCGGCTTGCATGTCAGCTGTAAACTAGTGGAATTGGGGCATCGCGTGTTGGCGGTTTCTTCCAAACACCAGAGGTCACTGCCATCGTCCCATGAACATCCAGTGTACCAGATGAGGCAAAAACGCTTGCAAGAAGCAGTGAAGGCTTATCCCCATCTGTTGCAGCTCAAAAGAGCTGATATTTGCGACATGGCAGAATCGAGGGTCAGCTTGCACAGGTGAAACATAATGTTTATCGGTTTGTTCTTCCATAATCGCAAGAAGCACCATTATTGCTTGTGAAGCGTCCGTAATTTTTGTCAAACAATCTGTGCAAACTGACCCTTACTGAAATCAATTTGGGATCCATCCATAAATTGCGTGGTCCATTTGGCTGCAAAGGCAGGAGCCAGAGGTAATGGGGAGCCGTTGGACTACATTCAAACCAACATCCTGGGCCATTTCAATGTACTACAGCTGGCCAAAGAAAACGGGGTGCGTCATTTCATCTTCACTAGCTCTTCAGCCGTCTATGGAGGACATGCGAAAGAGTCAAAGGCGGATTTACATGTGAATAATATTGCGTTCGACGACGGTGCTAGCAAGTCGCCATGCAAAATGTATGCGCTGACAACCATCGCTTTGTGCCAGATGTTTCCACGTAAATCCGCCTTTATCTTCGCAACTACTCAAAGAAACAGATTACACTGACAGACCGCTATCCCTTTACGCTGCCACAAAATGTGCCAATGAGACCATGACCTATTCCTACTGCCACTCGTTCAACATGCAAGCAACGGGCGTAAGACTTGCAAATGTCTACGGACCATTTGCCAGACCAGACATGGCTATCTATTCCTTTGTGGATAAAATAACCAACGACCAACCACTGACGGTATTTAACAAGGGACAGAGCAAACGATCCTATATTTACATTGATGACGTTGTCAATACAATTGTGAAATTGATCCTAGTTGAGATAAAGAAAAGGGGCTCATTTGAAGTGTACAATCTTGGAAGCAAGAATATTGTATCCGTTCAAGAATTGATAAGCATACTGGAGTTGAAAATGAAGAAAAAGGCACGCATCGAGTACCTGGAAGGATCTAAGAGTGAGATGCCAACTGCTGAAATGGATTGCAGGAAGATCTTGGAGGAATATGGAGTTGAAGCCAAGGTTCCACTGGATGAGGGCATTGAGAAATTCGTGCAGTGGTACGAGAAGAGCATCCTAGAGAACAAACATCAAGGATAGTGTTTTCGTTTGCACCGATAGCATACCGTAAGGTATGGGGTACACACATACGACAATCATCAAGCTCCCGCCTCCCGTTGATACAATTATTTACCCATTGCTTGTCGTGAACGTACAGGATGGTATGGTTTAGTATATGGAATGGACAGCTGTGCCATAACCATCATCACCCTTGTGCTCACAGCACATCTCTGTCATCTTTCACGCCAGAACAGCCAGTAAACTTTTATTCCATATCTTTACGGTGAACTGATCACATAGTGACTTGCACCGAGCCCAAGCATAAGGTACGCACTGTACATGTAACGCAAACGTACACGCATCCTATGCATACATATCTACCAACAACAACACACATGTTTTGCGATGACGCAGAGCAGTTTATCAATGGTGGATTCATCATCAAAAGAAGTCTGAGGCTTTTGGTCGATGTCCACCCAAATTCAATAGATTATCGCACAAATTGTTTCTTTAACCGGGGGATGCCTCCTCCACCCCCCCGCTTATTTTTTTTTCCGCCCCCCCCCCCCTTTTTCTTCCCCCTCCCGTGCGCGCCCCTTTGCGGCGGGCAAAATAATGGCTCTGAAGGCAGCCAGGGGAATGATTGCACTTATGCTCCTCTACCCCCCTTTTCATCTCCTCCCCCCCCACGGAGTTGACAACAGCCTGCGCCGGTTCGATTCCTGGGAGTGAACATAATATCTGAGTGCCTCAAAGGCGAAGGAGTGTAGCTGGCTTTCAAGGCTTTCTCCGTGCCCAAGCGAATTCCGAGCTTGGACGTTGCTAATCTACGAGCAGCCGGAGACAAATCCGTCAATATTTTCGAACCGATTTCTTTGACCCTCCGAATTTGGGCGTATTGCTAGAAAAAAGCAACAACTTCTCCCTTCGCGTACAAATCATCGATCATCCATAAATAAACCTCTCTCGACGGAGGAATAGAACGCCGTCTCAAAAGACAATCGCGAGCACACCAGGGCT
>JASAMW010004575.1:0-28869 GCA_030247985.1 Epsilonema sp. ZAB3_2
CAACTTCGGCTTTTAGGCTTCTTTCTAGGCCCAGGCGACAAAGCCATGGCAACCTACATAGCACCTGCATACTGCGCGCGCAGTGACAGCGCATCTAGTGGCCCACTTGTTCGCCCCAGGTCGATACATAAACTCCTCGGTTAGGTAACAACGGTTCAAAGCAAACCCAAAAGATACCCCCCTACCAGTCTCCTTGTCCGTGATGACGTGAAAGTGCGCCTCTCCCTTGCCGGTGCGGTAGGGCACGGGCAGGCATCCGAGCGGGCCCTTGCAGATCTTTCTCGCCTGCCGGAGGGGCGCAGTCATCATCCGGGGGGCCGCAGCTGCAGTTGAATCCCACCACCGTGGCGCCGCCGTCCTCCAGCTTCTTCAGCGCGTCCGCCAGCGGAATTCCGTCAGCCGTCGTCGTGAAGGAGTGCGGAGCGACGGTGACGACGGCCGGCAGGCCGTTGCCGTAGGCCAGGATCGCCTCCAGCGCCAGTTTCGCCTCGCCGTAGCTCGAGCAGGTTTCCGCAACCATGAACTGGCGCCCCGCCCTCCACCGCCCACTGGACGCACTCCTGGAAGAGGAGATAAAGCAAAAGTATTGTAAAAATGTTAACGCAGGAATGACATAGGCCTACGTAGTAATCGAAAGTTTGTGTGGTCAAACCGAACCGTACTGCACTGGTGTTCGACTTATGCCGCGTTACCAGACGTCCGTAAATCCGTAATGCCGTCCGTCAACCTCTAAAAGGTTGACGTGGGGTTGGGTTGACGGACGGACGAACATGTTATTGGTTGACAAACGGAGCGACGTACGGATTTACGGACGTCTGGTGAACGGCGGCATCATGCACTGGCCTCCCCAATTCTTCAGGCTTTATAGCCCTTTTGACAAATACATTTTTGGTACGCAACGCAGTAGGTAAACTCAACTTTTGTACTTACACGTACCATGTACATGCTGCGAATGGTGTCGTGGGTTTTGGGATCGTCCGGGTCGTAGATGCCGGTGTTGGAGATGCCTCCGGCCATCAGAGTTCCAGTTTCGTCCGCCACGGATTTGGCAATCTCCAGCGCCTTCCGATTCAGCGGTTCCAGATCGTGCTCGCGTCCAATCAGACGAAGCTTCTCGCGATGCGCATAGTACTGCAAATAGGTACTAACAAAGTTCCACACGAAAGCTTTCCAGATGGGTATGCGTCTCACAGTGCGCACCGTGTAAAAGTCTAAAAGGTGTACAGTTGTATACGCGAAAATGTTGCAGACAGAAAGAACTCGAGGAAAGCAGCGATAGAATAGACAGGAAGATATAATTTATCATAAGGTGGAGGAATATGCAAACAGTGTAGTGAGGCAGAAGCAAGGACAGCGGTATCTTCGCTGGCCTTGCTTCTGCCTCACTACACTGTTTGTACATTCTTCCTCCCTGTATAATGTTATAGATTCCTGGCGATAGAATAGATTACATGGTGCAGAATGCCCAGCTTTCAGCTGCAGCCGTTTGAGGAAAAGAAAGGACAGAAGAGAACAGAAGAGTGTTGTCGATCAACAGGAGAAGGCACGAGCGGCTTCTATGCGACAAGAATTGGCACAACTGATCATCAACCGAAATATAGGTAAACAAAAGCGACTTACCGTAAAAGCGAGAACCACATCACTTCCGGCATGCACGAATTCGCGGTGCATCTGTCTGACCAGCTCGGGATTTTCCAGAACGACCTCCGGCACGTAGGGACCGGCTTTCAGGTAGCCGCGACGCTCAAACTCGAACAGATATCCTTCGGCACATAGGACGAACTCGCCATCCGACAATCTCTCTTTCGAACCTATTGATGTACATGCCCAAAACACTTTGATTTTGATTGCATTACATAGTTTTGGGTCATCTGGTAAAAATTAATTTAGGCCTATGTAGGCCTCTTTAGGCCTATGCCGCTTACGTATACCTTTAGGCGCCGGAGCCATCGTGGGGCCAATATCACTACTGTACCAGTTGGTTACGGTATGTTGTGTTTTAAGTTGCGAAAAAGTTGAGAGCAAACCGTGTGTCGTCGCGATGAGAAAGTGTCTCCAAATGTTCATACGACTACCCAACAGACAAAAAAGTGCTAGCTTGGCACGAGACAGTAGATAGATACGCCGATTTATAAGCCGATTGGACATGTGACAATGGCTTGACGTGACTTTATTGTGGCTTTATTTGACTTTTTAACCAGCAGATTACTAATGCACAGTACTTACTTACGGTATCTATCTTCGGTCTGTACAGTGTACACAGGTGCCTTTTAAAACTTGACAATGACAAATAATGTCCCATTCCTCTATTGGGCTTATTCAGTGTGACCACACGTCATTAAGGCGAGCTGAAAGACAAACAGAAACCGTCGAATAGGTTCATACTTTGTAGGCTATCGGCTCGAACAAAGTCCATACCAGGAACGTTCGATGCATATCTACATACTGTTACGTACGTAACGTTCTGTACCTACCTACCTACTGTACGGGTATGGGTGAACAAACAGCACATTAGTAAACAAACCATCAATTTCTAGAAAGTTCTGCCTGAATAGGGTAGCGCGGGGCAATCCACCGCTCCTGCAAAAGGGAATGAATGACAGGAGGACAGTGACTGATTGAACATACCGTACAACCAAAACCAACACATATTTAAACAGTGGACGAAGCTATTTATGCACTCTACCGTAGAGTACATCGAGATACATTTTTGTTTTCCAGGTTTTTGATTTCCGGCTGGCAAAATCACTTCCTTTTCTTGTTATGGATTCATTTTTTTATGCTTTTTTTAGATTGGCAATCAATAATGACATTTCCTCTTCCTGTTTTTTCCTGCAGAATGTCAAAACCGCTCGGTTGTCAACCAGTCTCTCGTTTCTCGGGTCGACAGTGCGGTCGTATCCATATTTTTCTCCGATCTGCCCCATTCTGCAATGGACTTATGTGAACTGGAGGGTGGGACGAAGGGAACCAGGAAAGACGATGAGACTACAACTAGTACTCACGGTCACGGGAGCCATGAAGGGGGAGTGACAGCTACCGACTATCGGAGCCAGGTAGGAGTGGATGGATCGGGTAGACGGGAGAGCCACGGAGCCATCAGCAGCCAGGGCGGGAACAGGCAGAGCCACGACGGGGACCATAACCACTGGAACGATGGGGCAGCAGTGGGGGCCACGGACCATCAGAGCCCAGGGAGGGGACCAGAGGATCACCAGGAGAGCCATGAAGCCAGCGCCACCCACGGAGACCGTGAGAGCCAGGGAGGGGACACTAACCACTGGAACAACAGAGCAGTGAGGGCCATGGACCACCAGAGCCGAGGGAACGCAAGCAGCCAACTGAACCAGGAAAGAGCCACGGAGGATTGGAACCAAGGAGGGGAGGGAAAGGCAACTCAAATGAGCCATGGAGATGGCAGCCATGAGTGCTGGAGCCATCAAAGCCAGGGAGAAGCCACTGACTACTGGAACAATGGAACAACAATGGCCACGGACCAACAGAGCCAGGCAGAAGCCACTACTCTTATGCAGTGCAATGACCCAGAACTGGAACCGAACTCAGAACAGGAACTGATCAGGGAGTGGAAAGGAGTGACGACCACTACATACGTACAAATGGAGCCAACGTAGGGCAGGACCACAACCACCAATGACTAACAAAACCCAGCATTCGCGTCAAAATTCCATCTGCTACCATCATGCAATGCTTTCGAGGGTCAGGAGCAGACAGAGAGGTAGACTTGACTTCATCAGCATCATGCTACTAACCGTCATGTGCTGGACAGTCACTGCAGACCAGAATTGCCTGCACAATTTTGGCTTAGTCTCACCGGAATACACCACCTTCTGGGATAAGTTCGGGGACGAATCATTAGCCTACCGCAAGGGGGGTGAATACGAAATTTTCTGTGGCAGTGGAGAGTGGTACGACAAGTCCAAATACTTGAAGAAGAAAATAAAGGATGATGGAAAAACCTACAAATGCGGCTGCTGGGATGACGCTGAGAAGAACTTCAAGGAGAAGGATGGTGGACGCTTCCAATACCCGGTAACCCGTCGCTCTAATGTTCAGTTCAGTTCGAGTTTGAGTTCAGAGTCACCATAAAAATTAGTTTTTTTGCATTACAGAAGAACGCCTTTTGCGCTCTTCCCCTCAATGAATCATGTTCTTGCGGGCCAATCACTCCCACGTACCGCCATGTCAAGTAGCGACGCTAACGCTTCAAAGCGGGTGGATTCTTTGCCCCCTGAGTACTGGTAGCAGAGGTTCAGGCCAGGACGAGTGCATAGCTCTCAAATATGGTGATACTGTCAAAGTGGAGCTGGAGCAGAAAAGTTGCAAGGGGGTCGCCAAAGGTAAACGTTCCGCACCACGATATAGGTACGTACAGTACAGTACATCATTACACCATTGCCCTTTCCGTGTACTGTACCGTACTGTGCTTACTCTTTGTATGTATGCATTGGCACGTACGTACATATTGTGTAATACTGTAAAGCTTCGTGTATAACCCCCGGGGCGGGAGAAAAATCGTTAGTCGCCGATTCGAGGGAGGTTATAGGTTATACACGAGGGGGTTATACACGAGACCAAGCAAAATGTGCCAAATCATCACCAACATGCTTATATTGCTTTATTTGCGCGTTTTACGCGTTTTCAAAATTTTGGTTAGAGGGCGGGGGATAAAATAAATCGTTAGTCAACAATTAAGGGGTTATACACGAGAGGGGGGTTATATTCGAAGGGGTCATACACGAAGCTTTACGGTAATGTAATGTGTACAGTATGTACTACGTAGTCTGTTTATTGTTTTAGACCTGGAGAACTTCTGGAACGACAGCAGTCTCCTATACCGAAGTCTGATTCTGCTCAGGGGCGATGAAGATGCCTATGATCTGGCAGTGAGTGATGTGGGAAAGGCAAGGTGCAACTCGAGCACAGTCTCCATGAACTGCTCACTCACTCTCGCGCCTGGAGAAACAGCCACGCTGCTACCTGGGGACTGCGCAAAGGGATGGAAAGTACTCGCCTCAAGCTTGACCAGGAATGCTGCAGACGCATCCAAGATCTTCTGCCAGCTCGAGGACACTGGAGCAGAGCCGCTGACTGCAAGATGGCACTTCTACATCTACGCTGTCAATGAAGGTTTGTCTGTTTTCTTGGCTCTCTTTTACTATGTCGCCGGTGGTTAAAATTTAAAATTGTAATGCTTCATGTATAACCCCCTGCCTTCGAATAGGTATAACCGCCCTTGTGTATAACCCCCATTTGGTGACTAACGATATTTTATTTATCCCCCTAACCAAAAATTTTTAAAACACGTAAAACGCCCAAAGAAAGCAAGATACCAAAGCGTGTTGGTTGGTGATAATTTGTCACATTTTCTTGGTCTCGTATAAACCGTCCCCCCTCGTGTATAACCCCTCGGAATCGGTGACTAACGATTTTTAGCCCCCGGGGTTATACACGAAGCTTTACAATAGTAGCCTACTCCCTTCACTTTTGCTGACTATAATGTTTTAATCCAGGAGCCGATCTGGACAAGTTGAAGATGGAGCTGACCCCAGATGGGATGGTCAAGTGCTCCCAATGGCCCAGCTGGACAAAGAAGTTCGCCTCCAACTTCGTCACCATCGCAAATTCCACAAACGCCACCACAGCTGAGTGCAAGAAGACCATCGAAACATGCGTCCCCACTAACCAAACAATGACCATCCACAAGACAATGCTCATCAACGCAAGCTACCAACTACTGGACGAAAATAGAGAAGAGACTCACATACCAAGACGAGGAGGCATCATCGAACTAACCTGTCCTAACTTGAAAAAGCATAGCGTCCAACTCACAAGTACTTCACTAACCTCAGATGCATGTTCAGATCCTGGGAACAGCCTGGAGAGGGTCTACAGCTGGAAGCTGGGTGGTCTCTTCTGTGGAATGGAAGGAGCCACAAGCACTACTGACTGCAACGCATGCACACAGAGAGCCAGCGGAAGTGAGCCGTGCGTCAGGGCCAAACCGCCTCAAGTCAGCGCCAACAGCAGTCTGGGGATCCTGTGTGGTCAAGGTGGGAAAGCAGTGACCACATGTGGGCAGAAAGCTTTGGTGGAGTCACTGGACAAACTCACATGCCCGAGTAATCGAAAATTCAAAGCCAAAGACGCCAACATGACGTATTGTATTGATTCGATATGTGGATCAAGGTTTCTTGCGCTCTTTGTAGCCTGGTCAGGAAAGTCACAGTGGGAGAAAGGGTGGGAATGGGGTCAAATCATCTCTACAGTGGATGCAGAGGAGTTGAAACTGCGCAAGGACACAGACCTCGAGGCAGCAGATTGCCACGTGATGAGTTGCAAGATGATGGGAGTAGATCTGGCGGGTGGCGGGGGGTGCAAGGACAAGTGGAGTTGGCCCTCATCTCTGCCACACACCAGTCGGCCACCCCAGAAACTCACATGCACAATCCAGAAGAAAGCACGCTGGGAGTTCTTTGTCATCAGTGGATGTACGTACTGTACTGTACAGTCCGTTTTGCTGTATCTTATACTAGTTGTAGTTTGCAGCCTAATTTATTGCTAAGATTTGGCTACATTGGTGCAAGGTGTGAGCATTCTCTCTTGGTCGGCTCGGGGCTAGCTACGTAGTAGTTGGGTATAGTTTCCTCCCCTGTGTCCGTCCACACTTTAGCGCCCTAAATTTTTTTCGCCAGTTTGGGGGCGACACTGTACCCTATTCGGAATAATTGTCCATGAAAATCGATATTTGAATGGTATGATCAAGTGATATTGGTTCATAATATTTCGCCGCCAAATACATACAATACCGTATTTACCCATGAATAGCCCCCCCCCCCCTATGCATACCCCCATATGTACTTGTACAGTACCTGAACCTACCTATGTAAGCTGGTCATAAGCTACCCATAGCCACTCCCACACCAAGCTAAGATGCCTATAAGCCTGCTTGGGGGTGTATTGTACTAGAATAACCCTGTTTTGACCTCAATTATGCCCTAAGACATGTGCTTTTGTTTTGACCTAAAAAATATACCTCTGTGCACCTCTCAAAAACATAAAAAATATCCCATGCATAGCCCCCCCTATGCATAGCCCCCCCCCCTACGGTATGCATAGCCCCATCCATCTATGACCTCTCAATTTTTGCATAGCCCCGGGGGGTAAATACGGTACTTCGAATCTTGGCATACCCTTGTGTCGCCCATCAATGCTGTGAATTTGTGCAGGGCTGAACGCATCCGATGTGGAGATGAAGCTGGAAGAAAACAAGACCAAGGTGACGTGCCTGCTGAAGCGCAAGCATCCACTGGTATCCTTCCCGCATGTGGTCACCAAGAGCCTGACGGGAGAAATCCGAAAGGGCGAGTACTTCTGCTACCTCCGCATCAAGACTTGTCAACCGCAGGAGACAGAACTGACACTGTGCACTCAGAGAACCAGTCTCGATGCCACGCCCACTCCACGTGGTATGTATGTACCTATCTATGTACAGTATACGTATTCTGTGTGTATGTAGTGCATGCCCACGTATATGTAGGTAGACATACCTACCTCTACTGCACTTACTTACGTACATAAGTAGCGTGGCTACTGTAAAGGTCGGTGTATAGCCCGATACCGTGCATTGACCGATCCGTGTATAGCCCGCCCAAATTGGCTGATCTTGTTTGTATTGCCCTGCAGGGCTATACACCGACCTTTACAGTACATTTATTACGTATATGATAAAGGTACCTACTGTACCGACCTACGTACTGTAGGTTATGTAGTATTTTGGTAGATTTGACCAAGGACTTTGACCGAGAAGTGTGCGCCCTTTGTCTGCTTTAGAAGACTCCACCAAGCCCCAAACTGACGATGGCGGCAAGACCCAGGGAGCGATAATTGGTGCAATCGCTGGCGGAGTTGCGGTGGTGTTGTGCGGAGCCGTGGCTGGCGGGTTCTTCGTTTTTTTCTGGTTGCCGAAGCGACGCAAGGAGAAGGAGGAGAAACGGCAGAGGATGGAAGAGGAGGAGAAGCGACAACAAGAGGAAGAGGTTTGCGCAACAGTTTATTTTATACACTCCTGCTATTCCAATCTGCACAATCGATGATAGTTGATATGTGCAATCGGAGGCCAAGAGCGCGTAAATTTTTTTATTCAGGCGCGCAGAATTTTCCCTCTACTGTCAGCTGCAGAGTTTAAGGAGAAGTACCACAAGGTGAACGAGAAGGGTGAGAAAGTGGTGGTGAGAGAGTTCGAGGACATGCCTACAATTGATCTCACGGCATCCATCGAGGCTTACAGGACGCATCCTGCCCAGAACCGATACCGAGGTACTGTAAGCAAGCAGCGTCGTGTATGATCCCCTCAAGTGCACAATGGTTGTTTTACGCGCATCTGTCCGATTTCTGTTTTAAGACATGAAGTGCCTGGATAGCAGCCGAGTGAAGCTCACGGATGGTGGCGACGACTACATGTGAGACCACTACATGCTAGCATGCACTGACAGACAAAATCTAAGTGTCCATGCATATTACATACTTTTTGTCGCTATATGGTAGGTACATTATGTCTGCTAAACACTTTAGTCATGCGAACTACGTGGACCTGTACTTGGGAGGTCGGATGATCCTGACTCAAGGCCCCATGGAAAACACAATGGCGGACTTCTGGAGGATGGTCTGGCAGGAGAAAGTACTCTGCATCATCATGCTCTGCGACTACGTAAGAAATAATTTTCGAAAAAGGGATGTTTTGCCCATTAGCAGCATAGCATCGTTGCACCAAAGTTGCACCAAAGCACAAGTCTCACAGAAATTTGCGCCGGTGGGCCAGGTTTCCTTGTTCACTCCACAGAACAGAATCTGCGGCTGCAATAAGGTCATTTCGCTCTCTTTGCACTAAATTGTGCATTTTTTAAATTTCGGTTTCACATTCTTTACCCTTACGGTATTTTGTGCAGATGGAGAGCGGTAGCCTCAAGTGCGAATACTATTGGAGGAAGAGGTTGAAGGCTCGCCGGTTAAGTGGAGAGTGGACTCGGACTGGGACAGCAAGGAGATGCTGAAGGATCACGTGCATGGCCTCATCTATCACAAAGTGCAGCTGCAGCATGAAGGTGGAGAAGAGACTCGAACCGTCCTCCACGTCCTCTGCAAAATATGGCCCGACCACGTATGTTTATATTATTTTAGACGATTACGATCATTATCTTACTGGATGAAATGCACCGTTATACACATTGGAACCGCAATCTGCCCGTGAGCGCCATAATAAATTTGTTTCCTCTTTACAGAATGTGCCTAAGACGGTGAATCCTCTGGTGGACATCGTGAACGTCGTGGAGAGCTGGCGTCAGGTGGCCTCCAACTGGAATCCCTCCATCCCCACTGACTACAAATGGCCCGTCGTCATTCACTGCTCGGCCGGCGTTGGACGTACTGGCACACTGGGTACAAACTTTTCCAGATTGTGCCATGCTGTACACGAATAAATATATTAGCAGCGAAAAACAAAACAATCAAATGACACGGCAACACAGAGAGAAATCCGCTGATACCTCTCAGCACGCATTCGCATGTACGTACGTACGTACATAATACATGCCTGTCGCATTGCCTCAGCATACGTCACACGACGACAGTAGCACTGATGCAAAATGCTTTTCCCACGGATACTCTTGCGTGAAAACCTGCCAAAGGCTTGAAAAACTTGAAAGGCCTTTTATTGATATTATTCTTGTTTGTCCCGGTTTATCCAGGTTCTTTTTGCTCTTCCAGCTTGATAATATTTTTGTTGCAGCTGTGTTGCTCATCTGCCGCGACGTGATTCGAACTGAGCGGAAAGTGCCGGGTGTCCTCGAGGTGGTCAGATTCGTGCGTAAGGGAAGAGCGCACGCCGTGCAAACTAACTGTAAGTTTGACGAGAACACATAAGCTAACATGCATATACTACACTGTACGTCAATGTACATGGTAGCTCACACTGTCCAGGCTACATATTTGCATACGTACTGGGCTGTACTGTTCACATTGGGTGAAATAGGTATGTACGTACGGATAATTGAAGCCCGAGTCATGCTCATCTTTGCTTTGCTTTCTGTCTGCAGTCCAATTCTGGTTCATGACGCAAATCGTGGCGCTGATGGCAGCGAAAGAGGGTGTGGGCGACCGACAGGCGCTGGGCTGCGACGACTTCCACTCCTACTACCTCTACATCAAGAAGGATTTTGGCGACGAGATCGATAGGAGGAGGCGCATCAAGCAGAAGGAAGATGAGGCGTGGGAGCGGGCAGCGGAGGAGGAGGAGGAGGAGGAGGGAAAGGATAAGAAGAAGGAGTATCCGCTCATATCCGAACTAGGTCTCCCTGGCGACGAGGAGGAGGAGGAGGAGAAAGTGGAAGATAACTGATAAGACGACAATAGTGATAAAAAGATGGCTCTCTTTTTTCGTAACTCTTCGCGTACATACAGTATACCTACATACAGTAGTAATACATACACTACATCATACTGTGTTCTGTGCTGATGGTGAAGTGCTGTGTTATACTCAGTGCTGCAGCAAGTATCACACCCACCACAATCACATGCACATACCGTACACAAAGGCATAAAGCTTATGTAGTACATACGTACGTACTACGTTGGTATGTACTGTATGTATGTTCGTGACTCTAACTGGCTGGCTATACAGAGTGTCTCAAAATAAACCGAACACTTTTCCGTGCATGTAACTCTGGAACCACACGTTAGATTTTTATGCGGTTTCTTGCATTTAGTAAAGCCAAGGCTTCAACTTAGATGTGTACAAAATTTCAGCTACCTGGTCCACATACTTCAGAAATTACGATGGTTTGACTCTCGAAGCTCGAAATCGACGTTTTTCTTTAGTATGGAGAAAATATCGGTCTTAGTTTTTCAAGATACCCTGTTTCACGCGTTTGCTATGCTGGCACTGGGGATAATGCATGAGATACACATTTCCTAGCATTTTGGGATATCTTTCTTCATTACAAGGCTAATTTTATCATGGACCATGAACGGAATTACCCCTAAATCGGCATTACCAGCTCGAAAAACCCTCGTATTTGACCGCCAGAGAAAGAAGCTGTTTGAGCAGCTTCCACTGGGCCTAGGAAGCTAAGATTTTGTACACATCTAAGTTGAAGCCTTGGCTACAAAATACAAAAACCGCATGAAAATCTAACGTGTAGTTCCTGAGTTACAGGCACGGAAAGGTGTTCGGTTTATTATGAGACACCCTGTATATAGACCTGGCTCTGGAAACTAGAGATGTAACAGGGGCCCCGGCTCCGGCTCCGGTAAATCCCGGCATATTTTTGGATCCGGCTCCGGCTCCGGCATAATGAAGGTGGATCCGGTACCGGATCCACGGTCTATCTTTTTCACTTTTTTGCTGACTGCCCCCTTGAAAAAATGAGGTTTTTCCATCAAAATTGATCAAAAATTATTGCGAAACTTTTGAGTGAGACTGTTTTGCAGTGCTCAGGCAATCGCATTTGATTTGAGTCAATTTGTCTCATATTTTCCCTTTGTATTACATTATGGCAGCAATCAAATGATCAATATTGTTGCGCATTTTTCCTACAGTAGTTTGCTATAGTATTTTCTGGGCTTGGATCCGGCTCCGGCTCCGGCCGGGGCAATTTTTCAGATCCGGCTCCGGCTCCGGCTCCGGCACTTTGAAAAATGTCGCCCTGTTACATCTCTAATAGAAACAACCAACATGAGCCTGGTAGTGGACATAATGGAAATGGACATCGATGTGACTAAAGTTGCTGCGCGGCAATAGTAGAGCGGCGGGCGGATTGATAATGCGTTGGTGATGCTCTGTTTCGACTCTCTTCCGTCTACCATTAAACTCGAGGCAACTTTACCTATACCAAAAACATATAATTCTGCTTAGGGGAAGAATGGACGACTTAGTGTATACGCACAGAGCATCCCTGGCAGATATTGGCCCCAATTTTTTGGATTTAAAATATCCAATTATTTGGATATCCAATTAATTGGGTTTTACGAAACCATTAGGCCTACATTGGGTTTTACGAAACCATTTTATTGGATATTACGAATCCAAAAAATTGGATAAATCCAATTAATTGGGTTCGTAAAACACATTATAATGGTTTCGTAATATTATCGATTTTTACGAACCCAATCCGATTGGGTTCGTAAATTAAAATTGGATTTACCCAATTTTTTGGATTCGTAATATCCATTATAATGGTTTCGTAAAATCCAAAAATTTGGATATCCAATAAAATGGTTTCGTAAAACCCAATGTAATGGTTTCGTAAAACCCAATTAATTGGATATCCAAATAATTGGATATTTCAAATACCGAAAAATTGGGGCCAATATCTGCCAGGGATGCTCTGTGCGTTTACACTAAGTCGTCCATTCTTCCCCTAAGCAGAATTATATATTTTTGCCTATACCTAGCCTAGTCTGTATGTGTACAGTACGTACGTAACCCACAACAGCTGGTAATCACTCCAGTACATACGTACATGTCGTTCGTTCGTGCACTACGTACACTTTGACGAATTTATCTTTTATAAGATCTTTACATACCTCTGTGCAGTTTTTTTTTTATACATTCATGCGTAATTTCGGCAGCTCAGCTCCTGAAACCTGTTTTGATGAGCATCAACCGTTTGACCCATCAAAAATTGCACTGAAAATCTCCAGCTCAGAGGGGTAAGCTCGTGTCGTGACCATTCAGAAATTTTCAGCGCCACTAGTGAATACACGATGGGCTTATTCAACAGTCGTGGGGTTGTGGTTGTGCTGCGCACGAAGCAAATGTTCTTTTGTCTTTCTTTGTGAAGCTATCATTTGCATTTCCGGACATTGCAAAACGAGCATTTCCTGTGTCCCTCTTCCCAAAAACTAATCGACCGAACCCATCGTCTGTCATTCTTCTCTGCTTTTCGTGTCGAGTGTGCTTGGATCTGCTTTTCCTGATCTGGTACATTCATGGACTGCGATCTGGAGGAGGGAGAGACCCAGGAAACTGCGGAAGAGGACGGGACCAGAGCTACTGATAGTCACTGGAGCCGTGAAGGGGAGAGAGCCAATGACCATCGGAGCCAGGGAGGAGGAGGGGAAGGGTCGGGTTGGCGGGAGAGCCACGGAGCCATCAGCAGCCAGGAAGGGAGCAGGCAGAGCCACGACGGGGACCATAGCCACTGGAGCGATGGGGCAACAAAGGGGGCCACGGACCATCAGAGCCCAGGGAGGGGACCAGAGGATCATCAGGAGAGCCACGAAGCCAGCGCCAACCACGGAGATGTCACTAGCAGTCAATCTGGGCAGAAGGGTGACACACAGAGACGCGCATGCAGACCCACGACCCACCTCTGGAGCCAGCAAAGACCACAGAGCACAGCCCAGCGAGGACCAATCACCACTCATCTACACAGCCACGACAGCACAAGAGAGGAGCTGACCAATATCCCATCCAGGAGCCACCACAACCATCCAAGAGTGGGACAAAGATCAATGGCACTCAATAGAAAGGATACCATCACTGATCTTGATCACCAATGGGGAAAGAGCAGATCGAAAGGGAGAGCAGGAGATGGACAGGCAACGATCCCCATGAATGGCTACAGTGTCATATTCCTTCTGGCGGTCATCAGCAGAGTAGCATCAGCAGCATCTGTGACATGCCATGATGCTAAAATCGAATGGGACCTCATTGAACCTCAGTATAGAAAGTTCACTGATGAGTTTGGCCAGGAGTCGCTGGGTTACCGCAAAGGAGGGACTTATGACATATGGTGCAATGGTGGAGAGTGGAAGAACACTACTCTCCCAAATCTTGTCCAACTGCAGGACCGCGGACAATCTTACAGCTGTGGGTGTTGGACAGACGCAAAGAAGACCAACTTTCAGCCGAAACGAATTGGTGGAGGAGCAAAAAATGATGGCCACTTCGAGTACCCAGTAAGCCCATTCCAAAAAGCGATAAAATATGCACTAGTGGTTTGGTTGGTTGGAGGAGCCAAGTTTCATATTTTTACATTTTTAAGGCACCTACTTAGCATACTGTAAACGGGGATATTTTCGGACGGTCTTTTTTTCGGACAGAAGGCTTTTTCAACATATTCGGACGGGGAAATTTTCGGACAGATGTCTGACCTCAACGTGCACACTGCGTGCTCATGCACGCACTGCGACATTTTCTGTATTACGTATGTACGAACAAACGAACATACTGTAGACAGTACGTACGTACGTATGAACGTACTGTAGACTGTACGTACGTAAAGCGATTTGGCGAGCTTGTGCTAGTATTAGTGGTAGCATACTGTACGGACAAAACAGGCACAGTACTGCGCACTTGCTTACCCAATGCACAATGATAAAGGCGGGCAGTTAGCGATACATTTGTACATGGAAATAAATACAAAAAATTCGGACGGTAATATTTTCGGACAGAATTTTTTGTCCGAATTGTCCGAAAATTTCCCCCGTCCGAAAATTTCCCCGTTTACAGTATTATAGGTTCAAAATATTAGACAATTCGAGTTCGAGTTAGGTTCAGCATTTCAATTGGAGTTCGAGTTTGAGTTCAGAGTCACCAAAAAATTAGAATTTTTTCGAGTTTTTTTTGCATTACAGAAGAACGCCTTTTGCGCTCTTCCCCTCAATGAATCATGTTCTTGCGGGCCAATCACTCCCACGTCAACACCGTGTCAAGTAGCGACGCTAACGCTTCAAAGCGGGTGGATTCTTTGCCCCCTGAGTACTGGTAGCAGAGGTCCAGGCGAGGACGAGTGTATAGCTCTCAAATATGGTGATACCGTCAAAGTGGAACTGGAGCAGAAAAGTTGCAAGGCCGTCGTCAAAGGTAAACGTTCCGCATCATGATCCCTCAAATATTCCAAATAGTAAAGCATTGGGATAACGTTTTCGCTAGAAGTCTATGAAATCAATACTTTAGCGACGGAAAATGCGGTAATTTGTAAAAGACAACCAAACAACCAACAACCAAACAACCAAAAGTGTGGACCTCTTGAAACTAGCTCCGCAAAAATGACGCACATGGTTTGTTTCTTTGAATTGTACCCTGTACTCATTATCAGTGCGATCCTCCACCCTCTTATCTATCCTCCACCTTCCACCTTTACTTCCTCTTTCTCCTGCATCCATGCTTGTTGATTGCGAGAGCAGATTGGTTAGACCATCTGGAACTGGAAGTTACTGCGTCCCTGTGTTCCTACTGTGTCCCTCTGCCCCCATATGGTACACACCAAGTGCTACATGCTGGAATAGTTGAACAGTCGCTACAGGGAATTTTGTTTTACAAAAATGTAATCAAAGAAAGCACGTTGTGCTCTTTCAAAATAGGCTTTGAACAGTCGAGAAGGAAAATTTGCCGAATTTGCTGAATGAACAGGACTGAACTTTTAGGCTTAGGCTTAGGCCTACTCCTCTAAATCCAATACCTAAGCCTCAGCCTAAGCCTAAGCCTAAACCCTAAGTCCTGTCATATTTTGAAAAGCCCAACTTGCTTTCTTTGATAACATTTTGTAAAAATAGTGCCCCATACCGACTGTTCAAGTATTCCAGCGTGTAACGGATAGAGAAGGTGGAATCTCACAAACAATGAGCACAGGGTACAATTCAAAGAAACAAACCATGTGCGTCATTTTGGCGGAGCTAATTTCAAGAGGTCCACACTTTTGGTTGTTTGGTTGTTGGTTGTTTGGTTGTCTTTTACAAATGACCGAAAATGCGGGGATAAATTTTGGAACTGGGGTGCTGAATTTATTACCGTCTTTTCCTTCGATTGATTTCATGGACTCCTAGCGAAAACGTTATCAGGCGTGCGTGCCTTATTTCCAACGGTTACCATTTGGAGGTTTTGATGGGTTCTACAGGATTATGTGTCAAGAGGTCGAGTCGATGCGTTGACACTGCGTCAAGATATCGAGAGTATGTGTCGTTTGGTCGAATCAAAACTGGCTGCGTCAATTGATCAACTGGTGAGCCAACAGGTCAACAGCCATGAGTCAAGGGGTCAACTGACTGCGTCAAGTGGTCGAGTCGGGCTTTCGCTATCAGGTGAGCCTAAGCCTAAGCCTCAGCCTAAGGTGAAGCCTAATCCTCAGCCTAAGCCCAACCCTAAGCCTAAGCCCAACCCTAAGCCTCAGCCTAAGCCTAATCCTCAGCCTAAGCCCAACCCTAAGCCTCAGCCTAATCCTCAGCCTAAGCCTCAGCTTAAGCCTGACTTGGCCTATTGCCACACCCACTTGATGAGTTGACGCACCTGTTCCCTAGTTGATCTCTTGGCACATGGAGTTGATCTCTTGTCGCAATTCTCTGCTGAGCGCTCGACTTTTTGACGCACGATTTTTCGCCCCACCTATTCGACCTATTGACATACCCCAGTTTTTTAGGGTCGAACTCTTGACGAACTCGATCTCTTGACCAACTACCTTCTAGAGTGTACATTATACACGGTATTTTTATTTATACGGTACCACCAGTACATTACGGTATAATAATTGTTTATTCGAATACAAGCCCTAAAGCCATTCCGGGCTTAGAGTATGTCTAATTAACCAAGAAGGCCTAATACTTATTGTGTAGGATTCCGCGGCAAAACAAGAACTCCTAAAATTTAGGAGTCTGAACTTTCTCTAGTAGTTCTTGCTTTATTATCGGAAAATAATATTGAAGTAGCATAACATAACATGATTTTGTTTCTTTTCCTTCTTTTCTTTTTTTCGAATGTTATGCTACTTCAATATTATTTTCCGATAATAAAGCAAGAACTACTAGAGAAAGTTCAGACTCCTAAATTTTAGGAGTTCTTGTTTTGCCGCGGAATCCTACTGCGACGCCGCCGGTGCCCGCCACTGGCTGATGTAGAAAGTGTACAGTACAGTATGTATCGGCCGTTGACTAGGAAGTGCCAGCCAGGCCCAGCGGCGGCATTTTAGGTGTTTCCCGGACCCCGCCCAATATAGAGCGACGCCAAGTGGTCCGTAGATGAGTGTACTGTAGGCTGAGTATGGCTGAGTACGTAGAATGTACAATAACATGGTCTAGTGGCTGTACAGTTTCGTCCATCTTCTCCTTTATATGGGACGACAGTAGAGGAATAGTCTTCAAGGGCGCGGGCGCCGGACATGCTAGATCTTGTCACCGGAAGCAATGATGAAGAAGCATGGAAGCGATGTTCGACAAGTTCGCTAATGTAGTAGGCGTTGGCGTATGTACAGGTGGGCATAAGCTTGGTGAATTATTTATGTGCCCAAAACCACTTCTACATAGGGACTAGAAGGCACGACCTCTTTAGGAGAGACCAAAACAGAAGAGTGCCAGGAGTGAAAGAGTATGTGCGAAAGAGAGCTAAAATCCTATACACAATCCGCTGACCAATAGGGTCAGGGCAAATGGCGGCACGGTTCCGCCTACTGTACTGATGGACCTACATAATAGGAAGCGTCTCATATCCGCCACCACTACTAATGTACATCCCAGATCACGCACGCATGCACACATATACTATGTAGGTATTAGGGCCGCTTTTAGGCGGCGCCCTGCGTGTACTAATGTACGTACACAACGTACGTACGTACGTAGGTATGTATAGTTATGTATTGACGCGTTTTGTATGGCGTCCTTTACATCCTCCCCCGCTTGGACGTTATTTCGTCCTCGAAATAAGGGGGAGGTGAAGCTTACCCTACGATTAGCTATGAAAAAGTAAAAAGTAACTGAAAAGTGCACCTACAATTACCTAGTGCAGCTCAATTTTACCCAGAAATGTAAAAGCCCTACAATTATATAAGCCCTGCGGCGCTTACCTACAGTTACTTACGGTATGTACGAAACATATCACAAGATGCAGTCGGCGTCTTCTTTTCTTACTGTCGACGCCTTCTTTATGGTCCCTCAGTCTTCAACCTCGTGGGACCGGAAAAGTCTCCCCCGGTTTGCCTTTTCCCGGGTGTGCCTGTTGTGTTGACATTGCCTTGGGTGATTGCCAGCTGGTGGCTGGGTCGAGTCAACAGTTTCTTGGAATTTGCTATGTGACGTCCTGTCACATTCACGGCTGGAAGCAGAAGCGCGAAGTCCGAATTGTCCACGTCGGATCCGCCCGAAAAGTGAGAGCCGGATTCTCTACTGTCCTTGTACTTTTCCTTGGTGTTATTGGTTTGTGATGTATGAAGTGTTGAGTGCTCTTTTCCAGGTTTGAACCATGGGCATGTTGTATTGGGCGCAGAAGAGGGGAGCCTGCATATTAGCGCTGCTATCGCCCGCTGCGGATCAATCTGCCCCAGAAGAGCTTTTGGTAAGCTTACATGCTCCACGTTTACTGTCTTAACTCTTATTGCTTGCTGCAATCAGGGAGTATGTACGTAATATGTTGCGTGCTCTTTTCTATGATAGTGAGATGAGTATTTTGGTACTGTGGTGAAAGGTAAACGTACTGTGAACTCGCAAAAAGGGTCGTTCCATTTGCATTCGTCCCCTTTTGGGTTTTACCATGCTCTGACAAAATCACCACCGGCTGAATCGCGGTCACAGCATGTACGCCATTCAACCACATTTTGCCTCCGGGCGTTGCTAATCCTTCATTAGAAAAGTTGGACCATGCCCTCTGCGCTTTGTTTCCCTTCCCTTTCTGTGCCACGACCTCAGTCGCACTTTGATTTCCACTTTTCTCTGGTTGGGTCTTTGTTGTATTGGCTACCGAAACATCTTGGATTTGCATTGCGTGAGGTAGTATGGTTCCCCCTTTGCTGTTTCCCTTGTGCATAAGAGTAGAAACTGCTGTGATTGCATGGATTAACCGATTATGCGGTGGCGTTTTATTTTCCAGATAAAAATCCTAAGAAGAGAGACTGGCGGAGAATCCAAGTCCCCAGCTGGACCAGGAAATGGAGATTCACTTTGACGGAAGTGGCAAGATATCTTTTCAAAGCGTGTGTGCTATTGCTACTTATTGCTTTGGTGTAGTTGTAGGTATATACAGTAGGATATGTTTATGCTTGCGCTGTTTGACTGTTGGGTAGGAATGGGGGCGCTTTGTTTCACCTGCCTATGTATTGTTGGGTTTGAGAAGGGATGGAGATAGTAGGCGCGCTATAAGAATTAGAAGGTGGCTTAACTTTGCATTCTTCTGTGCTGTGAGAGTAAGTGTCATGGTATTGGCAATATGCATGCCCCTGGAGTGGTCCAATGGGTTGGCGGAAAGCTGATGATGAACCACTACGGCATGCCGCTCGCAGATGACCAATTCTCCCACATTGGGTGCACTGTGAATCTCCTACCAGGCACGTCTTTCGCCCATGCCCTGTCTGTCCACACCTGAGGCAGAACGGAGGAGCCCCTGTGTTGAAACGGTGTCGAGCGAAAGGCTTCTTTCCATTAGAGGGGCGGGAGTTTCCCCTATTCCCGGTAGTTTGAACCATGAAGGCCTTTTCCATTCTGTCGAGCCGATTCACTACGTTGGCGAGTTCCTCCTGTCCTATGGCACCTTCTTTGTGTCCCCCATTGCCGTTTCCATTTTGGATTTGCAGGATCAGGTCCTGCACTTCCTTCTTCTCTCTTTCTCTCTCATTCTGCTCTTGTTGCGTTTTGAGCATGTCCTTGAGCTTGTCAGCAAACGACCGAAGAAAAGACTCGGGTTTCTGTTTCTCGCCTTCCACCTGACCATTAGTTGCTAGCTTGTTTTGAGCTCTGTAACGCTCCAGTTCCATTCGGTCTCGTCGGCGCTCCAATTCGGCCTCCAGCTTCGCAACAAGATCCACAGTCTCCGTGAAGTCGACTGCTCTGCCATCTCCGAAAATTGTGGCATCGGTGAGCTGGGTGGCTAGAGCAGGCAGCAAACCATTCCGGAAAGCTCGACGGAGCCGCTTGTCATTTTCCTGATCATGCACATCCTCTCTGGGAAAAGCATTCATGAACTTTTCTAGGAGTTCTTCCGCAAACTCCATCGCTGTCTGTCTGGGTTGCTGGCAGGCATCTTCAAACGCGTTTTTGTGGTGGGCCATTTTGTGCTCCAGTCGGTCTGCCAGTGCTTCCTTTGCATGCTGGTATGTATCTTTTTTGTCAGGCCTCAGACCAAAGAAGACTTTCAGAGCTCGGCCTCTCAGGCGGCCGGGCAGAGCTTGCAGAGCTTGATCATCAGTCAATCATCTTCAGTGTAACCATCTGGTCAAAAAGGGCCAGAAACTCGAAAATATTCTCGCCTTCATTTCCCATGAAGAAGCCCAAACTGGCCAGATCAGCATCTGGAGCCGCTGCCAAGATGATGGGGGCCTGGGGTTGTGGTACTGGCTGTTGTCGTCGGGCTTCTTGCAGTTGGCCATCCAATTCGGCCACTCTTCTTCGTAGTTGCAGCAGTTCATGTTCCTGTCTGTCTGCAGGGTATTCTAGGTCCTCATCTCTTCTTTCTTCCTCCGCCATTGTTATCTTCCTTCAGTCGTCTTTGCTGTACATACAGTTATGTTGGGCCGAAGAATAATGTACAGCAGCGATGCCAGCAATTTGAAGTAGGAGAGGTGTTCGTAGGTATGCAGCCGTATGTCGACTAGCTGAGAGCACGTAGGTATCAGTAGTAAGTTGAGCTGGTGATGTAGCAGAGGCGTAGGTACTGTAATGTATTTGTACGGACTTGGCGTGGGACTGTATGTACTGTACTGTACTGTATGTGTATGTTCTTTTTACCTTTTGCTTTTTACTTTACTTAGTTTGTTTTGAACTGAAAGTTTTAGTCACACTAAGTATGTGCTATATGTAGCTCGTTCCTAGTGCTTGCACTGCAGCTTGAACTGTAGCGTTTACTAAGCGTGATGTTATGGCTAGCTGAATGTACCTACTGTAGTTTGCTAGTGCTGAGCGTACCTAAAGCTAAATTAGAATAGGCTGTTGCGTGAAATGCAGCTTGGGATGCAAACAGTCTATGCGTCAGTATTAACCTAGTGGCACAATAATGTACGGATATGGAAGTTACAGTAGATCTATTGAGTTTCGACAATAGCACAAGTAGGCCGAAAGACAACCGAATTCGAAGTCGTCTAGACTGAACAGTGATGCTCAATAAAATGCGCTTTTTCCCCGCGTCTCTTCTTCGCGTCGGCGGTGGCTTGGCGTGTACGTGTCTGTGGTTGACAAGGTCCGTAACCTATTGAACCGGCGGGATAATTAGTGACATAACTGCGCGTCAGCTTTCGTCTGGCTCTCAACTGAGTTTCGCCTGCGCGGCTTTCTTTTGTCTGGTCTGTGCTTGTCTCATCCGTCGTCAAAACTCGGGACTTTGTGATTGTCGGGGCGATTTGCGCTGAGTGCTCATTATCTCATGTGACTTGCACCTATTTTCGCCGTTTTGGCCTTTCGATTGCAGCTGTAGACTGACTTTCTCATGTGAATCTCAGGAGTTCGTCTCTCGTTTTTGCAGTGATTACATCTGCTTGGGTCAGCGTTGTTTTCTGGTTCCCCCGTTTCTTTCCAGACAGGATTAGCAGGTGCGTGAGACTGTGAGATTAGCTATCTATGGACTTTCGGCCATTTCCTCTCGGATGGGTAATTAATTACGCAGGTGACGGGGTCGTAGTTGTTTTTCACTTTGCGACGGATTTTTCCTTCGCGCCGAAATATGAATTTTTCTCTTGGCTTGGGCTTAAGTTGGCTACTGTATTACTGTACCAGACATGGCATCATGTATATAGCGTTTGGCTCATGTATACATATTGCAAATTGATTAGGCACATGCACGAACAAGCGATAAACGGTTTTAGCTTTGTGTTGGCTTATCTTTGAGCTAAGTTGGCAGTCGCATAGTACATACTAGTTTATTAGCTGGGTGTGAGCGAGTACTGGGTGCCGTATGTAATACTGTATGCTTGTTTTAGCTGAGCTGGAATCGGCTCGTGACTCTCTGAGAGCTATCAGATTCGTCAGAGCGTCAACTGATCACTCTGCAGCATTTTAGAGGTTGAGTTGTGTAGGGTGCCGCCGTCGCCAGAAACAGGACCATCGGTTCCAGCTGTGTTGTAGCTGCCGGTGTGCGTGCACTGTATCCTCACGTACTGTACTAAATTACTAACTAACTGTATTCGCTATTAGATTACATACATAATGTCCACAGTTAAGCTACACGGTAATTGATGTCTTTTACCTATACGTGTACTGTACACGGTGGGATGGCCATGGAGTGTTCCGATTGGGGCGTACTATGGTTGTTGCGCTGCATTTATTACCGTTTTTCCTAATTATGCCGGTGTGTACGTACGTACTGTACTGTCTTTTATTCGATTTATGAGGTACATACAAACGCCGCAATTGTTCGTTTTTGCTATCGGTTGATTTGAGTATTGTGCACATTTTTACCGACTGTAGGAAATGAAATGCATATTACTTTTTGTTGCGTGGTGTCGATTGATTTTGTGTACCTTTATTGTTTTATGGATCATGTATTACCGTTTTCCTTATTACGCCTATTTGTTTTTACTGGATGTGTACTGTGCCCTTATTTGAATTAGGAAATAACGCTAGCCTATGTATTTTGTGGCAATTATTGTCGAAAAGCTTGATTAGGGCTAAACGTGATTTTCGTGGGTTTTCTTTCACCTGCTGCTCCATTGTGCGATTTTCCTGCTTAGGGGCTTACTAACCTTAGCCTACGAAAACAAACCATTACTTGACCAACTATGTAGGTAGTGGTGTCTCTGTTATTTATTTTATTTCTGCTTCGGCGTTGTTTACTTCATACAGTACATCAGCGGTTCGCTTTTTGGCTTTCCTACATCTCCCCGTTTCTCTCTCTCGTATCGAACTCGGTCAATTGGTTAGTTCCCGTTTTTCATGTCCTACTTCGTTTACTACACTATCGCGATAGCTGAACTCACATTCGTTTGCTAATTTTGCTCTATGTATGTACGGTACCGTTTCTTTCAAGTTTTCGTTTCTTGTTTTCTTCCCGGGGTTTATTTATTTCACTTGCAATCTTTGTTTGGGGTCTCCCCACAGTATTTAGCTCCCCTTCTCGCAGTATCGGAAGTATCGGGGCTCCACGCAGTATCGGGGCATTTAGGTTTCCTCCTCGCAGTGTCGGGAGGTCGCTCTTCGCAGTATCGGAAGCATTTAGGTTACCTTCTCCCAGTATCGGAAGGTGACTCCTCGCAGTGTCGGGAGTGCTTAGATCCCCTTCTCGCAGTATCGGAATTAGGTCGCTCCTCGTGGTATCGGGAGCATTAAAGTTTCCTCCTCGCAGTGTCGGAAGGTTTCCGAGGCGTCCCTCGGCTTAAGACTAGCTGCTGATAGAAATTAGAATAAGTTCTTGACTTGATGAGGTCATGGTTGCCATCGGGGACCACAAAGCGCGGTCCCCGGCTCGGCCCCCAGAAAATGCGACGCCGCCGGTGCCCGCCACTGGCTGATGTAGAAAGTGTACAGTACAGTATGTATCGGCCGTTGACTAGGAAGTTCCAGCCAGGCCCAGCGGCGGCATTTTAGGTGTTTCCCGGACCCCGCCCAATATAGAGCGATGCTCAGTGGTCCGTAGATGAGTACTGTAGGCTGAGTATGGCTGAGTACGTAGAATGTACAAACTAACATGGTCTAGTGGCTGTACAGTTTCGTCCCTTGGACTAGGACAGAAGTAGAAGAATATGCTTCAAGGGCGCAGGGCGCCTGGTCTGTAGACATGTTACATAGGTCTTGTCACTGGAAGCAATGATGAAGAAGCATGGAAGCTAGCTTCGACGAGTTCACTAATGGTACATAGCTGTAGTAGGCGTTGGCGTATGTACAGGTGGGCGTAAGCTTGGTGAATTATTTATGTGCCCAAAACCACTTCTACATAGGGACTAGAAGGCACGACCTCTTTAGGAGAGACCAAAACAGAAGAGTGCCAGGAGTGAAAGAGTATGTGCGAAAGAGAGCTAAAATCCTATACACAATCCGCTGACCAATAGGGTCAGGGCAAATGGCGGCACGGTTCCGCCTACTGTACTGATGGACCTACATAATAGGAAGCGTCTCATATCCGCCACCACTACTAATGTACATCCCAGATCACGCACGCATGCACACATATACTATGTAGGTATTAGGGCCGCTTTTAGGCGGCGCCCTGCGTGTACTAATGTACGTACACAACGTACGTACGTACGTAGGTATGTATAGTTATGTATTGACGCGTTTTGTATGGCGTCCTTTACACTCCTATGCCCGCCAAAGCCACGGACTTCTAGAGTGTAGAAGCTCTAAGCTCTCTAGAAGTCCGTGCCAAAGCTCTCTACAAATCCGTGGCAGTCCTAAATCACATTTGACCCATCAAAAAGATCAGCAGAAAACAGTATTACGTCCTGAAGCGAATGGAGAATTACGGTAGGAAAAATGACAAAGAATAATGCCTTGTTCACCAAGATCCTACGCCAGTAAATCCGAAAAGCGTATCTAGGATTATATGGCACACTGCAAAATGCAAACCATGTGGTCCAGGTACACTTTACGGATTTACGGACGTTCACCAGACGTCTGTAAATCATGTCCGCCATCTATCCGTATTTGGACGGCATCCCTAAGGTTGCTAAACATGAACGTGACACACGACCCAGATGGAACAGGTGAAATCGCACACTTTAGGATGTAGTAATCTGGCATTTTGGACCATTTCTAAACCCTGATTGCTAATCTTGTATACAAATGGTCATATCAGCGGAAAAATTATCAAATACCCTCTTGATCGTCTCCCCGGCTATATGGATTTACGGATTTTACGTCTGGCGAACGAGGCGGTAATAACTAATACGCAACCAAAACAACCAACAACCAAAACACCCAAATCGCACCCAACGTGGACTTCTTGAAAATAGGATCTGCCTAAATGGCGCATACAAACAAAGTGGCGCAACAGACATTGTCGAAGCAACAAATAAGCTGGGTAGCATGATAATATTTGAGCCAGCGTATGCAATGGGGTAGTGCGGGGTAATTTGGGGGTGTAGGGGGTGCATGGTGGATGCGGGGTGCATGGTAATATCTACTTTGCACAGGCACATGGACAGACAGGCTAAGGCTGAGGCTGAGGTCTACCCCTCTGAATCCAATACCTAAGCCCTAAGCCTAAGCCTCAGCCTGAGCTGAAGTCTGCCCAAGCGCCTGCGCAAGACATATATTGCCATTCACCACCCAGCTCTCAGTACCCAGTAACTTCAACACTAGGAATTGCAATCCATATTATCCATGCGAATTCATGCTATTTTGTTTGAACGCCTATGACATTGGAAGTTTTCCTTTTTTTCGGTCACTCTAGACTTTTGTTGGATGCAAACATTACTGCATGTGTTGGACCAACTGTCCCCACGCTACCCCACAATTTCGATAAGGGTATATTGATTGATTGATCATGGTTCTTCACACGCGCAACTAATGTGTCATTTAGGCGGAGCTATTTTTTAGGAAGTCAACGTTGGTTGTTTTGGTTGTTGGTTGTTTTGGTTGCGTATTAGTTAATACCAACGAGGCATCAAGAAGATGACGACGGCTGTTGCGTTGCGTTAGCGTTGCGTCGTCGTCTTCTTTTTTTCCTACCGTAATTATTCATTCGCTTCAGTATCCAAAAATAAAATACGATGATACAGTTTTCTGCTAACCTTTTTGATGGGTCAAACGTTGAAATATTTCGCAAGTCTCTGGCAAAACCAGGGCAATTTGGTCTTTAGCGCCACAAGTTTTTGTTGGCTACATACTTCCCTGTAATATAATGGAAGAGGAGAATACGATAACAGCGGAGATGATGACGGAAAAGGAAGGTATGAAAAAGCACAACTTTTGCATTCTTATGCCGCGTTCACCAGTCGTCCGTAAAAACATATCTAGGAGTAGACGGTTGTCTGCGGTGTGCCATGTACTCCTAGATACGCTTTACGGATTTACGGACGGACGGACGGTTTTACGGACGTCTGGTGAACGCGGCATTACTTGTTGAAGGTTCATTCACATCACTTTGGGGACTAGTGGACTACCGTATTTTGGGTGTTTGTCCCGGGTCTGAAACGGCGTTATGGGCCGTACAGCTGAGGTTGACGTCGGTTGCGCAATCGGTTGACACCGGTGAGTCTAGCCGATTGGCGAGGTGCCAGTAGGCTAAATCTTCTCACCAGCTTTCCTACCGTAGGTTCAGGGTACCCTCAGTAGTGTGAGGGGCTATACGTAGAGGGGGATTATTTGCTATGGCGTGTGAATGAGCCTTGAGTAGTAAATTGTGTGACTGGCCCGCTACAGACGTGCTCCGAGTTTGCTCCGAGCGAGTTCGCTCTGAGTTTGGAATGACTTTGTTTTGATCCGAAACGAACGTCAATGACTCACACGACTTCGAATAACAAACTCGGTTGTTCACACGCACGTTCCGAAAAACGGAGCGAGTTCGGAGCGAACTCGGTGATTTTGCATGTTGAAGCTTAGTCAGGGCTCCGAATTCGGAGCGAATTCGAAGTTCACGTCTGTAGCGCCCCACTGAGGTCATCCGGGTGTGTAGTCAAATGGTTAAGGCGCTCGGCTGGAACTCGAGAGGTCCAGGGTTCCATTCCCTGATTGCACATCTGGCAAATTTTCCTTCTCGATCGAGTGGGTGATGGGTGGTGGTTGTTTGTAGGAGGAGAGGAGGAGCGAAGGAAGAAGAAGTCTAAGAAGCGACTGGAGTACGAGAGAGATGTGGCCAGACTGGAGGCGACAGCAGCAGGAGGCACGGGGACGGGGACGGGGGGAGGCTCAGGTGGGGGCATCGGGGCAGCTCTCGAGCTCGGACAACAGTTCTCCCTGTCTCAACAGGCGAAAACCTCCGCACAACTCGCCACTCTGGAGAACGCCGTGGACATCAAGGTACGGTACCCACCCGCAGTACACGAAACCCTGACCGAAGGAAGACTATGCACCGGTAAAAATACGATATTCCCTCATATTATCAGCTAGAGCTCTTAAGACTTGTATAACCTATTAGGTTATAAATCTTTAACTCCCGTGTGTGTACTGTACAAGTGTAGGTGGAGAAGTTTTCCTTGTCTGCGCAAGGCAAGGATTTGTTCGTGAATGCATCGCTCACTATTGCAGCCGGAAGGAGATATGGACTGGTCGGACCAAACGGGTATGCGCAATTCCATCCAGCGATTTGACCCTCTCGAAATTCTCGGCGTCCGCCCGACCGCGGAGGTTGGTGACGTATGTTGTTTTTGGCACTGCGCCAGTGGCTGAATGAATGTTGTTCAAGTCTAACTTTTCTGTTCCGCCACAAAATTCAGTGAAAGGCGCCGCGGATTTCGCGCCGTCCAGATATGTGAACTCGTACTCAACTTGTCTGTGGATTTTGATTATTGTGTGAATACATAGAGTACTATGGGGTAAACCCTGACACGGGGTAAACCCGGACACCTAAGCTTTTCTGAATTTTCCGCTTCAGCAAATGATGAACATGGTAGCTCATTTCAAAGAGGAGAGTTCAAGGAATCGATTGGTAGAATACTTGTCTCAATCGGTCGTATGGTTGCTGAGATATACTATGTGTCCGGGTTTACCCCCGTGTCCGGGTTTACCCCGTGTCCGGGTTTTCCCCACTGTACCCTAATTGTTGTAGGATGGGAAAAACGACGCTGTTGAAGCATATTGCCAATAAGAAGTTGGACATACCGCCCACTATTGACATTCTCTACTGCGAGCAAGGTATGGGTCGCTTTTCTGTGCAAAGCCCACATGGTAAAGAAAGGATGTTTCGCGTCAGTCGAGTCCAACATCAGAACGAGAGCGATAAATGGCGACGAAATGTGAAAGTTATTCAGATAATAAGCTACTGCGAAAATGAAATACGATAGTAGTGCGCTACACACGAGGGGAGTAAACTATGCGCTGAAGCACAGGGAGTCCGGTGAATTCACCGCGAGTTTGAAACTCACCACGTGTGAAAATTTTGCGCGTGGGAGCAAGTGAGGATGCTCTACACGGAAAATAAAACTCGGAAGTTCAAAATTCACCGACCACGTGTGTAGCGCACTAGTGATGGGGATTGTGTAGAGATCGAAGTGGACGATACGTCGGCTGTGGACGCGGTGATGGCGGCGGACAAGCGGCGTCTGCGTCTATTGGAGGAGGAGGCGGAGCTCACCCGACGTCTGGAACAGCCGGAGGAACAGGAGCCCCTGGAACTCAGTCTCCGCCTCAGACACGTACGTACGCACTCCACTGCCTGCCTTCCTGCGTGTGCTGTGCAGAGTGTGTGTGTTGCTGTTGACAGACCCCCACCCTCAAAACCGTGCCCACGTCTGTGTACGTGAACTAGTTCTAGGTATGTAAGGCGAGTTTAGCCAATCTGTCCTCGGCCCGGTCCCTGGTGGGGTGCCTAAGTCCGCAGCTGTGTCCGAGGGTGGCGGCTTCCATTCCCGTTCGGTCCTATTTCTCTCTCTCCCCCCTTTTTCGGGGCCCGGCTATCGCCATACGGAAGGCGGCACGTCACAGCAGAGTGTGTGTGTGTGTAGCTAGGGTGTAGGGTGTGTGTAGGTGTGCGAGGAGCTGCGTGCGATGGGCTCTGAGGCTGCGGAGGCGCGCGCGCTGCGGATTCTGTCGGGCTTGGGCTTCTCGCGGGAGATGCAGCGGCGTCCCACGCGCGCCTTCTCCGGCGGCTGGCGCATGCGCGTCTCTCTCGCCCGCGCTCTCTTCCTAGAGCCCACTCTCCTCCTCCTCGACGAACCCACCAACCATCTAGACCTCAACGCCGTCATCTGGCTCGACCAGTAAGTACCCGGACACCTAAGCTTTTCTGAACTTGCCGCTTCAGCGAATGACGAACATCTAGCTCATTTGAAAGAGGAGAGCTCAAGGAAT
>JASAMW010004577.1:0-16928 GCA_030247985.1 Epsilonema sp. ZAB3_2
TCTGTTGATTTAACAACACATAGCGCGACCTGGCGTCATTGTTGTCAACAAGTCGCCCAATTGTTGTCGGTATGTTGTCCGTTTGTTGACGACGAATATTTGGGTGTTGTCGGTTTGTTGTCATTTCGTCAACTAACTGACAACAAGCCGACAACACCCATAATATTCCTTCGTCAACAAACGGACATCACCGACAACAGCTGAGCGACTTGTTGACAACAATGACAGCTTTGTGCGGTATGTGTTAAAACATACCACATCTTCCCGTCATTGTTGTGAACAAGTTGCAGAACTGTTAGTTGGGGAAGAAGTTATTGATGTTCAAAGAAAGCTGTTTTCAGCGGCGGATAAGATGATAAAGATCTGGAATGCGATGGACGGGAAGTTCGAGAAGAGCATTTCCGGCCACAAGCTGGGAATCAGCGATATCTGTTGGTCCACTGACAATCGACTACTTTGCTCCTGCTCTGACGATAAGACACTGAAACTTTGGGACTTCACTTCGGTAATAAATAGTCTAAGCGTAGGATAGTGCAGGGTACTTCGAGCCACCCCCTCCTGCTGTATCTTTGGTTAGCCAAGGCAGGTGAAAGTGCAAGGACCATATTTTGATAACATGCATGCAGTCAATCACTCAACCTTTCTCGTCAACCCACTGGTGCGCTTCAGACGTGCTCCGAGTTTGCTCCGAGCGAGTTCGCTCCGAGAAGCCTCCGAATTCGGAGCGTAATTCGGTTGTTCACACGTAAAAATTTTTGCTCCGAATAAACACGGCGCGCTTCTTTTCAGTCGTTCACAAGGGGAGAAAGCAACGCCAAGCAGCTTTTATCACTTTGCGGAGGTTCACGCGCCGCGTCGTAAATTTTCTGCGCAGTTTTTTTGTTTTTCTAAATAGCTCCGACTTTTGCTCCGAGAAGCCGCCGAGTTCGGAGCTAAACTCGGTTGTTCACACGTCTCCGAGTTTCAAACTCGGCAGTTCACACGTACGTTTGGAAAAACGGAGCGAATTCGGAGCAAACTCGGAGGATTTGCATGTTGAAGCATAGGCAGGGCTCCGAATTCGGAGCGAATTCGGAGTTCACGTCTGAAGCGCACCACTCAACCTTTCCCCCTGGTCCGAATTGAACTGCATTACGTATTTCACATTTGAATAGCACCCTCCTAAGCCAGTACAGTAGTACATGTGTAGGGCAAGTTTAGCCACCTGTCCCTGGGCCAACAAAGCACCTATGCTTCAACACGTGCACACAGTGGCCCGCTACAGACGTGCTCCGAGTTTGCTCCGAGCGAGTTCGCTCCGAGATCGCTCCGAATTCGCGCGAGATTCGGCTGTTCACACGTATCCGTACAAACTCGGCGAGTTTTTTCGGTTGTTCACACGTAGATATTTGTTGCAGCAATAAAACACGGCGCGCTACTTTCCACACAGGGACTTATAATAGGGAGAAAGATAAGGCACTTCCCCGCGCGAGCGCGCGCACTGTCCGCTGCTATAGTCTAGCCAATAGCAGTTGGCACTTGGACTCAAGGCGCGTTGCGTAAGATAGATTTACAAATGCGGATTTCTATCCACGCTTCGTGTACTCCTATTTAGCAGAAGTACATGCAAACTACGCAACTCGCCTTGAGTCCAAGTGCCAACTGCTACTGGCCAGACTATAGCCAACACGCCACACGCAAATGAAACAACAAGCGAAGCGCCCCGCCCCCTCTCTTTCTGTGTTCGGGGACGGGGAAGGAGAGAGAAGAAGAACAGAGCGGACAGCGCAGCGCAGCGCAATGATGTACTGTGTTTGTTGCGTTCGCCTCGCTGCTTGCTGTTCCTTTGAACAAGGAGAGACCTGCGATGATTTCTCTCCTCATATTATGCTTGCGTGTGCGTTCTGCCGTACGCGCCGCGTCGTAAATTACTGCACTGTTTCCAACTTTTTCGCTCCGAGATTCCTCCGGGAAGGCTCCGAGATGGCTTCGAGAAGGCTCCGAATTCGGAGGAAACTCGGTGGTTCACACGTCTCCGAGTTTGAAACTTGGCTGTTCACACGCACGTTTGGAAACACGGAGCGAGTTCGGAGCGAACTCGGTGAATTTACGTGTTGAAGCATAGTCAGGGCTCCGAATTCGGAGCGAATTCGGAGTTCACGTCTGTGGCGGGCCAGTGACTCACTCACTACGCGTGTAGCGCACTATAATCTGGCCAGAGAGATTTAGCTATGAGACTCAAGTCGTACTGCGCAGTTTGCATGTACTTCTGCCTGATAGGAGTACACGAAGCACGGACAAAAATCAGTTTTTGTGAATCTGTTTTACGCAACGCGCCTTGAATACCATAGCCAACTCTTACTGGCCAGACTATAATGAGTCCGTCTGTAATGTGTATTCGGCTGTTTGTTTATGCGGTACCTTTTTCAGGGCAAATGTGTGAAAACGCTGAAGGGTCATACGAATTACGTGTTCTGCTGCAACTTCAATCCTCAAAGCAGTCTGGTGGTCTCGGGTTCCTTTGACGAGAGTGTGCGCATCTGGGATGTGAAGAGCGGACAGTGCCTCAAGACCCTACCCGCGCATTCTGACCCCGTCTCAGCTGTAAGAGACGAGACATGAATCGAGAAGAAAAGGTTGCCAGATGTGCGAGAAAGGGAATCGAACCCCGGACCTCTCGCGTTCTCAGGCGAGCGCCCTAAACCATTGAACTACACATCTGGAAAGATGACCTCAATCGAGAAGCATACTTTCCCAGATAGGTGTACGTAGGAGAGAATCGAACCCCGGACCTCTCGCGTTCTCAGGCGAGCGCCCTAACCAGTGAACTATACATATGGATGACCTCAGTATACTTCAATAAAGCATCCAACGCTGTGTAATACAAAGAGTCATGCTTCGGCCCCCACTCGTCGAGAAGGAAAACCGGCTTCTACGCGTGCGTTGTTGTTGTCGTTCCACTGCGAAGAATCGGTATTCCCAAGTTTTGAACAGCATGCACTGCGTATTTCTTTCCCGCGTGGGGGCCCAATTACGACTCGTAGAGTGGAGGACGCTTTACGAGGGTAGGTACGTGTACGTACATACCGTATTTACCGGTGCATAGGCAGCCCCTAGGTAGCTTCCTTCAGATACACTACAGTACATATGGGGCTATGCATTGGGCACTTTTTATGTTTTGCCAATATGGGGCTATGCATAGGGGGGGGGGCTATGCACCGGTAAATACGGTATGTACAGTACGTGCGTGCATATGGACTTTACTGGGTTGCTGCAGGTAAACTTTAACCGAGACGGTACTCTGATCTGCTCCAGCAGCTACGATGGGCTCTGTCGCATTTGGGACACGGCCAGTGGACAGTGCGTTAAAACGCTCGTCGGTATGCAAATAGTAGTAGGGTACTACGGGGTAAACCCGGCCATGGAAAAATCCGGCCACCTTAGGTTCAAGGCGGCATATCTCAGCAACCAGTGGATCGAGTGGGACAAGTATGATATCAATCGATTCCTTGAACTCTTCTCTTTCAAATGAGCTGTTTGATTCAGCATTGCAGAAACAGCGAGTTGAAAATGGAGGTTAGGTGGTCGGGTTTACCGCACAGTACCCCTATAAGAAGTAATATTATCAAGACAAGAAGTGACAATGTTTTGTCAAGGTGCTGCTGTTGTACGTACACGTAGTAAGCAAGCACGTTCATACAGATAACTAATCCGTACGTACGTACATGAATAACCTTGTTCTCTTTTACTGCACTGCAGATGACGATAATCCTCCCGTGTCCTTTGTCAAGTTCTCTCCAAATGGAAAGTATATTCTCGCTGCTACACTGGATAGGTATAAAACCATGCCATTTGTATAGACTACACCTGTCAATGTCCGTAGCCTAAATTCTGCGAATTTGAGGTTTTTGGTGTGACTGATATGATATGTTTTGGAATGATGAATTATGAATTCTTGCTGTGTTCTAGTACTCTGAAGCTCTGGGATTATAACAAGGGCAAGTGCTTGAAGACGTACACTGGACACAAGAACGAGAAGTACTGCTGTTTTGCCAACTTCTCTGTCACGGGAGGAAAGGTACATACGTATTATCAAGAATATATAACTCCTGTATTTTCGGTATTATCCAATAGGCTATACTATACGTGTGCATGCAGTTCCTACTCTGTGATATGCGTACTACTTACCTTTACACACGCTATTATTGTAGTGGATAGTAAGCGGGTCTGAAGACAACAAAGTGTACATTTGGAATCTGCAGTCCAAGGAAATTGTTCAAACGTTGGAGGGTCACACTGGTAAGCTTGTATCCTAATGTACATACAATAAGTGGGTACTGAGGGGTAAACCCGACCACTTCCTGAAGCCGTTCCTTCTAGTGACTCCAATAACCGGCCGGATTTACCCCATCATGATACTCTACCACGTGCGTCCTTTAGCTTTCGTAGTTGCAGGTATGTATCTACGCCTGCATGTTGTTGGGTACTATGGGGTAAACCCGGCCATGGGGTAAACGCAGCCACCTAAGCTCCTTTGAACTTGCTGTTTCAGCAAATGATGAACCAAATTGCTCATTTGAAAGAGGAAAGTTCATGGAATCGATTGAGAGCATACTTGTCTCAATCGGTTCATTGGTTGCTTGAGATATGCAGCCCTGAAACTTTGATGGCCGGTTTTGCCCCTTAGTACCCTACGTATGTACTGCTCGCGTACATAAAGAAGGGGTTTGCAATTGTAGATGTGGTCTTGTGTACGGACTGTCATCCGAGCCAGAATATGATCGCTTCTGCCGCATTGGAAAACGATAAGACCATTCGGCTATGGAAAAGCGATTTCTGATCAGATACCACCTGTCCTATCTACTTACAACGTGTAGCGTCCACGTAATGTTACGCACTCTATTGACTATTGTGCAGGTATGTGTTGGTGGGCTAACACCTAGTGAAGTAAGACTGGAGTGCAGTATTGGCATGTATTGCGGTTGAAATGATATGATGTTTGTTCGTCGTTTTGAAACACCTGTTTAGTGTTTACCGACCGTTGATTTGAGTTGTCCAGTTCTTTCTTGAGCAAGTATTGTTCGTTTTCGAGTGCTTGGTTGGTACTGAAACGTTGTGTAATGAATAACGTGGTTTGACTTTACGTATCTTTGAACAGGAAGAATTGAGTGAGAAGTGTATTTATGTTCACCGTGTACGTACAGTATGTGATGTGGTTCGTTATTACCTCTAAGCTTACACGTAAAAGTTTTCAACAGCACACTTTTTCATCAAACCCGTGGAATAATCACGTACCGTATTTTTGGGTGTATAGCCCCATGGGGCTATACAAAAATCGAGAGGTCTGATGGGGGGTTATACACTGGGGGGGGGGATATACAATGGGGGGGGGATATACACAGGGCAAATTTATGTTTTTGAGAGGTGTGTAGAGGCATGTTTTTGAGGTCAAAAGTATGTGTTTTAGGGCATAATCGCGGTCAAAACAGGGTTATTCTAGTACAAAACATGCTCAGCTAAGCTTATAGGCATAGTAGCTTGGTGTAGGAGTAGCTATAGCTAGCTTATGACCAGCATACATAGGTAGGCTAGGTACCTTCCAGTACATGGGGGGTTATACACCAGGGGGGGATATACACTGGGCAAAATTTATGTTTTGCCAATGGGGGGTTATACACTGGGGGGGGGGGGGGGGGGGATATACAATGGGGGGGGGGGGATATACACCCAAAAATACGGTAATTGAGCATGAATTATTGCATTATTTGGATTGCTGTTTCTGCCATTGAGCAAACGCTTGCATCCTTGATTTCATGTAACTTTCTGAGTCCATTCTTAACACCTCCTCAACCATGTCTGACACGTATTCCTGGAACACCGTTGGCAGCAATTCCTTGATTCGCTCACGCAGTTGTAATTCATTTTCGCTACTGCGAATACTTTCGCGCAGTATGGTCACTGATGCATACTTTGTCTCGTTCAACCTCTGAAATGGGTAGGGAAAGCAGTTTTGAAAAAGGTAGTGTGGGGCAACCTGGGAAACCAAGTCGACGGTGGTACTATTGGGTAAATCCGGCCATGGGGTGGTAAACCATGGGGTAATGTGGGGTAAACCCGGCTACCTAATCTCTGTTGAACTTCCAGCAAATAATGAGGTCAAGGAATCGATTGATATCATATTTTTGTCTCAATTGGTTGCTGAGAAAGGCAGCCCTGAAACTCAGGATGCCGGATTAGCCGGGTTTACCCCATGGCACCCTACCTTGGAGCTGCTGGCACTCAGTGGCTGCCCTGCAGATAACGAGGAGACTTGGCGTATGAGCGACTTGGAGCTCATTTGCTGAATGTCTTCCGCTGCCTGTTTCCTAAAAGGAATCTTCGGCATACAAGCATTATGTGCATATGGTCATGATTTGGCTTTTAGTGGCACATAAGAGATAAAAGTTCGAAGATCGTTCACACCGTGTTTCCAATTTTCCAGCTGTACTCAGTCCAATCATTTTGATGGTTGAATTCGTGCCTCCAACTACACTTTTTAGCTTTCCAAACAGTGCCTGCGAGCGACGTAGAAAATCATCTGTGAGCTGCAACAAAATGACACGTAATGGCGTCTCCCTGTCCCTCCAGTGGCTGTAATACCTTGTTCATAGCCGAATAGAAGCGTTACCTCTTGCTCATTGATGTTCAGTAGGTTGAGCTCCTTGGCCAGAATGAAAGCGGTGTACTCTTTCCAGAAGGTGAAATGAGTGATGGGGTTTCCAGCTGGAAGAATGACCAGTTTCTCCAGTGGTCGCAGCTTGTACAAGGTGTGAATTTGTTGCATGGAGTTCATGTTGGCGTGACTGATGATCAGAATCTAAAAATCAGATAAGGCGTTTCCTTGATGAGGATGTCTGCCTATGCTGTGCATGTGCATATTGCATAGTGTGGTACGTTACGTATGTACTGTACCCACGTACCCGAATGTTTGGAAACTTCATCTTGAGCCTGCCAAATGTTTGAGCAATCAGGTCGAAATCAATGAACTTGAACTTGACAGAACTAACACCCATCATGGCTGCGTAACTCCAGTTTTGATCCAAAGCACCCAAAGAATCTTTGCCTGAAGCAGCAATGTAAGTTAAGGTATAGCACCGCCTGCCATATTACCACGTCTCAACCTCAACCGTATGTATATTCACCGAATTTTTGGATGGTCGCGAGCTGGTACTATTGGATCATGGTGATTCACTAATTTTCAGTGCGTTTTTGACTAGTATCAGGGCCTGGCGGGGCAACCGATCAGATCACTGCACTGAAAAATCAGTGTAAAACAGAGGGGTCAAGCTCGTGACCACCCAAATTTTCAGCTCAAGCAATGAATACCGTAAAACTTGAGCACACTGCCCAGAATTTCAGCGTAACCCTGCTGAGTAGCCGCCGTTGGTTTCAGCTTGCCATACAGCACGGTTCTTTCGCTTTGTAGCTGTCTGAAAAAAAAAAACAAAATTGACATTAGTCCACCATCTGAAACAAAATATTGTACCGCTCTATCATTATCATTAGTAGGGCACTGGCTGACTTGACTACTAATCATTACTATCAATACTAATCAATCATTATTAGTAGGGTACTGGCTACTATCATTACTACCATTAGTTTTTTTTTTGCGAGACCGTACCCCACAGGGTCGGCTGTAGGTGAAACCCACCTACTTAGTCTCCTCCGAACCTTTAACAACGCCCGTTATGGTGGGCCAGTCCAGTGCCACAAGGCACGACCAACAATGGCCCGAACCAGGGAAGGGCCTGGCACGAAGCCGAACAGCCATCAGCGACCACTGGTCGGGGTGTGCTGACCCGAAGGAAAGCACTGGTGCCTTTAGAAACCAGCGAGCGGGCGCACCATACTGCCGCTGGGGTTGCCAGTCGCTTTAATCCCACCTGGCGAGAGTGGGAACTCATGACGCAGAGGACGGCAGATCGGACGCAGCCCGTCTTACCGCCTGCGCCACGAGCGCGACATTACTACCATTAGTCATTAGTAGCCGGCGTATTAATAATTAATGATTCATGATCAATGATTAGAAATGATGGGCTGTGGCTACCAATCAATTATTACTATCAATGAGTGTATCTGATTCGCATCAGACAGAATAGCAAATAATCTTACATCGTTTCTCCAGCTGACGCTGACGCCAAAGGTTGCAATTCCCTGTTGTGATTTTCATGCTGGGATTCCCACATCAACTGGGCGGCGAGAATACGATTCGTACGATCCTGCTGTTTCTCTGCCAGCCTAAAGGAAAGAGCGTGCCATTAGCTTTAGCTTTAGTACCATCGAACGAGTGGTGTATATGTGTGTACGTACACTATGTGTTAGGGCTGGTTGGTGCGTGCGTACTGTACGTAAATATTGTAGGGTACCAGTAGTAACCCAACCCTCAGATGACATAACCATACCGCAAAGCTCTTCTCTCTCTGTGCCTCTCCTTTTGGATGGCTTTCTGAATTGTGCTTCTTTCGGTCTCCTAAATACGTACACCTTCCAATAACGCCAATACAATAGTAATTCATCATTTCCAAAAAGATGTGATGTGAAACGGCAGAAATGTATAGCGTACCGTAATCTTTCTCATATCCAGCTGTACCAAGCGCGGCAACGCCTTCAACACTGTCGTCTTGTAGTTGTGCGCATAGCAGAGCGGATTTCCGTCCAGTGATAGATCCGTCAGACTTTGACACGCTCCCAATCTGTCCACGACGTGACCCAACGAATCCAACTCGTTGTAGGATATAAACAGCTTCTCCAAACAAGGTAACTGGTCCATATTGGCCTGTGTCATCACACGCCACATCACTTTCATTTCAGCTATGCCCTACATACGTTTGACTACAGTTGGCGAAGCGTGTGTGTCTGCACATGCAGCACTTGGCACATACGATGCTTTGCAGCTTATTCCTGCGCAAATTCAGCTCCACTAGCGAAAACAGTCCGTTCGTTTCGTCGAAGGTTGTCAGCAAATTTCCTGAGAGATTGAGCACCTTCAAACTTCGAAGGTTGTCCAAATGTTCCACTTTTCCTGCAAAAGAGAGTGTTGTTTGGTTGTTCATTTGAAAAACAAAACAAAGAGTTGCCAGCTAGGAGGACAACTTAAGCAGGCGAAGCACATCAGTTTCTTTCTACAAGCTGCTAATTTATTTGTAGGCCTGTGTTATGTTACCTACCAATAAAATTGCTGTGCAGATCCAAAACGTCTAAACTTGGGCAATGCTCCAGTCCTGAAATGCGTCGAATTTGGTTCTTGCCCAGCAGCAGCACTCTTAACGATGGAAGATCGTCCAATCCAGAGATTTCTTGGATGCGATTGTCGTAGAAATCGAGAAAAGTCTGCCATGGTACAACAAAACAATACATAAGATAAAGATGGTAACACTGGCTTATTCTCTCTGGACCATGTTGAATGTCATGCAGTCGTACCAGTTTCTTGTAGCTGGACACAAACTCGATAACGTCGATGTAATTGTGCTGATAGTTGATCCTTTCCAGCTCAGGTTCTTGCTTGATCTGGTAGCATCTGGTCAGTCTACGTCGGTCCAAGTTGGCAGCAGTGGGATTCTTGCCTTTCTCCTGAACACTACGCCATAGAGCTCTGGAATCAGTTGAACTCAACGAAGCACCCGACGCTGTCCGCTCGCCTCCTTCAGTCTTGTTCCTTCGTGGACCTGAACAAAGCTTCAAAGAATCGGATGCTGTGTCTCTGCGGGGGAACAAAACTCCGGTAAAACCTGAACATACCATGCACAATGTGTACAAGTGCATTGCCTAAGCCTATCCATGAGTCTATGTCCTTTGCTAAGCCTCTAAGCCTTTGTCCATTGCTAAGCCTACAGTAAGCCTACGTTACGATATGGCCATTGCTAAGCCTAAGCCATGTCCCTTCCTAAGCTTAAGCGTAAGCCTATGTTCATTGCTGAGCCTAAGCCTATGTCCATTGCTAAGCCTATGTCTATTGCTAAGCCTAAGCCTATGTCCTTTGCTAAGCCTAAGCCTAAGCCTATGTCCAATGCTAAGCCTAAGCCTCAGCCTATGTCCATTGCAAAGCCTAAGCCTATGTCCATTGCAAAGCCTAAAAGCCTATATCCATTGCTAAGCCTAAGCCTATGTCCATTGCTAAGCCTCAAAAGCCTAAGCCTATGTCCTTTGCTAAGCCTAAGCCTAAGCCTATCTCCATTGCTAAGCCTAAGCCTAAGCCTATGTCCATTGCTAAGCCTAAGCCTATGTCCATTGCTAAGCCTAAGCCTATGTCCATTGCTAAGCCTAATAGCCTAAGCCTTGTCCGTCCACTGCTAAGCCTAATAGCCTAAGCCCATGTCCATTGCTAAGCCAATAGCCAGAGCCTATGTCCATTGCTAAGCCTAATAGCCTCAGCCTTGTCCGTCCATTGCTAAGCCTAATAGCCTAAGCCTTTGTCCATTGCTAAGCCTAATAGCCAGAGCCTACGTCCATTGCTAAGCCTAATAGCCTAAGCCTATGTCCATTGCTAAGCCTAAGCCTATGTCCAATGCCTAATAGCCTAAGCCTTGTCCGTCCATTGCTAAGCCTAATAGCCTAAGCCTATGTCCATTGCTAAGCCTAATAACCTAAGCCTATGTCTTTTGCTAAGCCTCAGCCTAAGCCTATGTACATTGCTAAGCCTAAGCCTATGTCCACTGCCAAGCCTAAGCCTAAGCCTATGTCCATTGCTAAGCCTAAGCCTAAGCCAATGTCCATTGCTAAGCCTAAGCCTAAGCCTATGTCCATTGCTAAGCCTAAGCCTATGTCCATTGCTATGCCTAATAGCCTAAGCCTATGTCCTTTGCTAAGCCTAAGCCTAAGCCTATGTCCATTGCTAAGCCTAAGCCTAAGCCTATGTCCATTGCTAAGCCTAAGCCTATGTCCATGGCTAAACCTAATATGTCCATTGAGTCGCGCTCGTGGCGCAGGCGGTAAGACGGGCTGCGTCCGATCTGCCGTCCTCTGCGTCATGAGTTCCCACTCTCGCCAGGTGGGATTAAAGCGACTGGCAACCCCAGCGGCAGTATGGTGCGCCCGCTCGCTGACTTCTAAAGGCACCAGTGCTTTCCTTCGGGTCTGAACACCCCGACCAGTGGTCGCTGATGGCTGTTCCGCTTCGTGCCAGGCCCTTCCCTGGTTCGGGCCATTGTTGGTCGTGCCTTGTGGCACTGGACTGGCCCACCATAACGGGCGTTGTTAAAGGTTCAGAGGAGACTAGGTGGGTTTCACCTACAGCCGACCATATGGGGTACGGTCTCGCCAAAAAAAATATGTCCATTGCTAAGCCTAATAGCCTAAGCCTATGTCCATTGCTAAGCCTAATACCGTATTTACCTGTGCATAGCCCCATGGGGCTATGCAAAAATTGAGAGGTCCTATATGGGGCTATGCATAGGGGGGGCTATGCATAGGGGGGGGGATATGCATAGGACATTTTTTATGTTTTTGAGAGGTGCGCAGAGGCATATTTTTTAGGCCAAAAGCACGTGATTTAGGGCATAATTGAGGTCACACCAGGGTTATTCGAGGACAATACACGCCCAAGCAGGCTTATAGGCATCTTAGCTTGGTGTGGGAGTGCCTATGTGTAGGTTAGGCCCAGCTTGTGGTGGGAGGGTCAGGTACCCTGCCGTACAGATGGGGCTAGGCGTAGGGGGGGGGGGGGGGCTATGCATAGGGCATTTTTTATGTTTTGCCAATATGGGGCTATGCATAGGGGGGGCTATGCATAGGGGGGCTATGCACAGGTAAATACGGTACTGTACAACAGGTAATTTTCGGACGCACTTCATTTTCGGACAGAAGGGGGGTCGACTGGTTCGGACCCATTAATTTTCGGACGCAAGGTCTGGCAGTTGCAGTACGATGGCAACCGTACTGCTAGAAGCTGTACATAATACATATGTATGTACATTATGGTCCTCAATGTTGCAAGTGTGTACTGTAGGTATGTACCACTAATTTTATTGAGCTTTAGTTTATGCGGATTCTCATACCTTCTTATGCAGTATAGTAAAGGCAAAGGGTATCAGTAACACTTTTGATTTGCAACAAAATTATTTAGCATACAATAAGTTCGGACCCATTAAATTTCGGACGCTATTTGTCTGGTCCGAAGTCCGAAAATTAAGTGAGTCCGAAAATTACCTGTTGTTCAGTATAGCCTAAGCCTCTGTCCATTGCTAAGCCTAGCCTAAGCCTATGTCCTTTGCTAAGCCTAAGCCTAAGCCTATGTCCATTGCTAAGCCTAAGCCTGTCCATTGCTAAGCCTAATAGCCTAAGCCTATGTCCATTGCTAAGCCTAATAGCCTAAGCCTATGTCCATTGCTAAGCCTAGTATAGCCTAAGCCTATGTCCATTGCTAAGCTTAATAGCCTAAGCCTATGTCCATTGCTAAGCCAAGACTACATAAGGGAAGAGAGACTAAGCCAGCTAGTACTGGCTTCGTGTTCCATGCTACGGCCGTTTTGGTCCCAATCGGGGGCCCGTGCCCCCGATCGGGAGCCCCTATAATAATGCATGCAAAAGTGGAGATGTTTTTCTTGGTTTTTCTTTTCGTTTTCTTTTTCTTTCTTTTTGTTCAAAGACGGGGCCAAAACGGCCGTAGCATGGAACACGACGCCAATACTAGCTGGCTTAGTCTCTCTTCCCTTATGTAGGCTTGCTAAGCCTAATAACCTAAGTCTATGTCCATTGCTAAGCCTAATATAGCCTAAGCCTATGTCCATTGCTAAGCCTAATATAGGCTAAGCCTATGTCCATTGCTAAGCCTAATAGCCTAAGCCTCTGTCCATTGCTAAGCCTATAGCCTAAGCCTATGTCCATTTGCTAAGCCTAATATAGCCTAAGTCTATGTCCATTGCTAAGCCTAATAGCCTAAGCCTATGTCCATTGCTAAGCCTAATAGCCTAAGCCTCTGTCCATTGCTAAGCCTATAGCCTAAGCCTATGTCCATTTGCTTAGCCTAATATACTTAGCCTTAACCTATGTCCATTGCTAAGCCTAATAGCCTAAGCCTATGTCCATTGCTAAGCCTAATAGCCTAAGCCTATGTCCATTGCTAAGCCTAATAGCCTAAGCCTATGTCCATTGCTAAGCCTAATAGCCTAAGCCTATGCCCATTGCTAAGCCTAATAGCCTAAGCCTATGTCCATTGCTAAGCCTAATGGCCTCAGCCTATGTCCATTGCTAAGCCTAATAGCCTCAGCCTATGTCCATTGCTAAGCCTAAGCCTAAGCCTATGTCCATTACTAAGCCTAAGCCTATGTCCATTGCTAAGCCTAAGCCTAAGCCTATGTCCATTACTAAGCCTAAGCCTATGTCCATTGCTAAGCCTAAGCCTAAGCCTATGTCCATTACTAAGCCTAAGCCTATGTCCATTGCTAAGCCTAAGCCTAAGCCTATGTCCATTACTAAGCCTAAGCCTATGTCCATTGCTAAGCCTAAGCCTAAGCCTATGTCCATTACTAAGCCTAAGCCTATGTCCATTGCTAAGCCTAAGCCTAAGCCAATGTCCATTGCTAAGCCTAATAGCCTCAGCCTATGTCCATTGCTAAGCCTAATAGCCTCAGCCTATGTCCATTGCTAAGCCTAAGCCTAAGCCTATGTCCATTACTAAGCCTAAGCCTATGTCCATTGCTAAGCCTAATAGCCTAAGCCTATGTCCATTGCTAAGCCAAATAGCCTCAGCCTATGTCCATTGCTAAGCCTAAGCCTAAGCCTATGTCCATTACTAAGCCTAAGCCTATGTCCATTGCTAAGCCTAAGCCTAAGCCTATGTCCATTACTAAGCCTAAGCCTATGTCCATTGCTAAGCCTAAGCCTATGTCCATTACTAAGCCTAAGCCTATGTCCATTGCTAAGCCTAAGCCTAAGCCTATGTCCATTACTAAGCCTAAGCCTATGTCCATTGCTAAGCCTAAGCCTAAGCCAATGTCCATTGCTAAGCCTAATAGCCTCAGCCTATGTCCATTGCTAAGCCTAATAGCCTCAGCCTATGTCCATTGCTAAGCCTAAGCCTAAGCCTATGTCCATTGCTTAGCCTAATAGCCTAAGCCTATGTCCATTGCTTAGCCTTAGCCTAAGCCTATGTCCATTACTAAGTCTAAGCCTATGTCCATTGCTAAGCCTAAGCCTAAGCCTATGTCCTATTAAGCCTGTAAGCCTATGCTCCATTGCTAAGCCTAAGCCTATGTCCATTACTAAGCCTAAGCCTATGTCCATTGCTAAGCCTAAGCCTAAGCCTATGTCCATTACTAAGCCTAAGCCTATGTCCATTGCTAAGCCTAAGCCTAGCCATTCCTTCTGCCCCCCCTAAGCCTATGTCCATTGCTAAGCCCCTAAGCCTAAGCCTAAGCCTATGTCCATTGCTAAGCCAAATAGCCTCAGCCTATGTCCATTGCTAAGCCTAAGCCTAAGCCTATGTCCATTACTAAGCCTAAGCCTCTGTCCATTGCTAAGCCTAAGCCTAAGCCTATGTCCATTACTAAGCCTAAGCCTATGTCCATTGATAAGCCTCAGCCTAAGCCTATGTCCATTGCTAAGCCTAAGCCTATGTCCATTGCTAAGCCTCAGCCTAAGCCTATGTCCATTACTAAGTCTAAGCCTACCGTCTATTGATAAGCCTAAGCCTAAGCCTATGTCCTTTGTGCAAGAAACCACGCTATCCACCCTTGGCCGAGTTTACCCATATGGTACACCGTACTTTTTGTTCCAGGGGCAGAACCTTTCTTCTCCCGTTTTGTCGACGGTTTTCCTGTAATCGGGCTGGTGGGTGAAAGGCGAGGCAGTGACTGGACCGTGGATGCAGTTGTAGAGTTGCACCACTTGAAGAAGGTGATGCTGTGCCATAAGACGCAGCTGTCCATGCCTCCAACGTGGAATGATTCTTTTGTTGACGGTGATTAGAAAGGGGCGCAGTAGTAATCGCCTTATTCTTTTTGCTCTTTTTCCGCTTTTGCAATAAAGTACGGAAAAATAAATCGGCTGCCTGCTATGATTCAAATCAATCAGGCTTCCGCATAGGTAGAAGACGTTCAGAAAATCAATTTCAAGAAAAACCATGAGCCATTTATCTTACCTTCGGCATATTTATGCGCAAAGGTGTGCTTCGCTTGCGCAAGCATGACCCAAAAAGCGGATATGGCTTATGGGGCACACCCGGGCCTAGCCTTATCGCTATCGCAGTAAGCTAGCAGAAAAATATGGCGAAGAAGCATAGAAAGCGGAACCATCAATAATACGCTTAAATATATATGCGCAGACAGAAGATAGAGCCAGAGTGTGCTTGGTAACCTTGGTAGCAAGTAATCGACCTTCTGAAAGGATATGGTTATGGTCGTGGTATCCGTACGTACGTACTTACGCAGTAATGAATGATGTTCTCATTATCAAGACCATTAGGAAATCAATAAGCTGATAGTGCACGTGCGCTGTTCTAAAATATGCAATGGGCGATGTCAATGACCCTTATTATCAGGGAAGGGATGATGGAACCGATTCGAACCCGAACGGCCATCCTTGACCAAATATCATTGACATGGACAATTTGGTGTGGAATAAGTAGGGCATAGTTTGCTTTTGTTGATGTTATTCTGGAAAAATATTGCATTCAGGCAATGAATTCCATGGCCAAATGCTTTTCCTAAACTTCACAAAACACGACGAAAGTACTCACGCGGAAGAAGAAAAAAAGCGTGCAAGAAAAATTCAGAAAGGAGAGAAAGACAAAGAAAGAAAGAAAGAAAGAAAGAAAGAACGAATAAGGGAATGATAATCATATCCAAAAAGGCACGTTTGATACATATTTGGTAAGATCTCCTCTTCTTTTTTCCAACATTTTTTTTGGCGTGTGGAAATTTCCGACTATGTAATTATGTATGTACCAATGTACCTACGTATGTTCACTCACAGTACGTACGCGAGTGTTCAACGTCGTTGGCGCTATCTGTTGTGCGCAAACTGATGATGCCGCGTTCAGATAAGCAACGTACGTTTAGCGTTTGTGCGACGTAACGGTCCCCTAACAATGTGGACAGCCACGGATATTTTTGGGCGTACGTCGGACGTACATCGCTTATCTGAACGCAACATGAATGCTATCCGATTATATGTGCTTCCTACCACTTTCGTTCTTCAGTTCCTTGCGTTCGATATGTGAATGCGCCCTCAACGGTTACTATGCGTACCATTAAGTATAAATCTACTGTTCTTGGCCTGCAACGTCAGGTAGCTCCTCTGGTATGGTTTCAAACATACCAACATACTGTACGTGAACTCTTGCTTATTCAAAACTGTGATGAGGAAGTAGGCTGTATGTAGCTTTTGCAACAGTCTGTGATTAGAAAATTTTATGGGTTCTTCGGTTTCCGCTTTATTTCTTCTGGGCTTCAAGTTCAATAGGATGCATGGATGAGCGTGCACTACACTTTTGGGTGAAAATTCTTCGCTCAAATAGACTTTTCCCACAGTGAGAAGAAATTTTGCTGATTGATTTTTTTGCGCACCAAAGCGAAACATTTTATACTGTTGCTACTTTTTGCATACCTAATTCCCAATTGTAAAGGAAGAAGACATGTAAGGAAGGCAGACAGGCAGCTTGCAGATTGAATTTGTAGCCGCTGCTGATTCCCTTCCCACGGTTTACAGATCTTGTATAGAGAAACGGTCTTGATTATGAGGTGAAATGAGCGAAAGAATCTGTCTTTTTTCCTGCCTGGTGCACTGTAATCAATACCAAGGACAGCTTTGGTGGGTCTTTTCTCAAATAATGATAACTGTCGCGTGGTGTTACGTACCATACGTACATTTTCTCTAGTTTTGCCTCACTGAAATGTCGATTTTACATACGTGGTCTGCATACTGTAGTAGCTTGGTTGACTGTTTCTTCAAATCGCGAATCTACTTTAGCTTTC
>JASAMW010004578.1:0-26499 GCA_030247985.1 Epsilonema sp. ZAB3_2
TATTGGCTGAAGAATGTGAATGAATTTATAATGCATGGTGATAAACTTTTATTCTGTGAGTAAGTCTATTTGCGTGGGTTGATCCTATGGTTGAATTGGTAAATGTAGCATACCATGATTGTAATGATACTATATTGTCAACAAATGTGAGTGAAGTGTTATGGTATGTAATCTAATGTAATGATGACTATGTAGTGTTGTTGTTTGCCTAGGTGAATGCTGTGTCTAGGTAGTGTGCTACTATGTGTACATTAGCATTCATTATGCTGAGTCTGGGAGTGAGATTATTATACTTATCAAAGAAAAAATATTTTGAATCTGAAATTTGATGATCCTAGCTATTAGCTTGGTGAACCTTGCCTGAGTGAATCTGAACCTACTATTATTGGTGACTTATCTTGGTGAATCTGGCTTTACTGGGTGGCTTATTATGAATCTGGGTGACTGGGTATATGGGTAACGTGATAGTGGTTGCACTCAGTGTGCGTAGTCTGTCTGTCTGTGTGGATAGAATGGTGCCTGTGGATTGGCCAGTCGATTGAGTAAATATAGTGTAAATGAATTTGTTACAAATATATGGTTGATTCTGTATTAAATAAATACAAATATACACGTACAAAGTACCCATCTGGCAGAGAGTAAGAGAGTAAATTAGAATGTATTATGATAGAGTAAATTAGAGTAAAATATATTTTGGGGAGAGTAAATATAATGTGGCATGAGGTGCTTATTTGCTATGTGCATGTGGCTGGCGTGCATCTGTAATGCCTGTAATCCCAGCATGGGAAGGCTGAAATGATGTTAACTGTATACGGTTGACGGAGATAACTGTGTCTGCATGTATTAAATGTGCGTTTAGTATATGCTGGGAAGTGAATGCCCATGTCTAAGGTATAAATATACTGTTTCTATATACTTCAGGCTTTCTGTGTACAAGTCTAGGTATTAATGTGGTTTCTATTATGCAGCTAAAGGCTTTAGCAAAAATATATTTTGGGTTAGAGTAAATATAAATATTAAAATATACAATAAACATTAGGTATAATTCTGATAGTGTGGATGTTACAGAGAGTAAAATATAGTGTACAATTGGGCAATTATGAATCTAATATAGTGAATGGACGAAACTATAAATATAAATATACTAAGTATATGAAATTTTGCATGTATCTAAGTCTAAAATATAGTGTGTACTTGATAGTGTACAAATATATTTCCTTTTAAAGTGCTTCTATTGAGCATGATACTGTAAGTGTCTTTAAAGTATATATTTTAGTGCAGTTGAAAAATAATTTAGGTATATAATGATTGGGCTATGTGTCTGTGTTTCTGAGATAATTTTGAAAAAATTTTTTGGCTTTTGGGTGACTTTTATTATGATTCTATACAAGTCAACGACACCTGGCCAGGCACCTGGATGGGTAAATCAATGTGGTGCCTGGCAAGTAAAGATTGTTGCTATAAATTTACTTGTCCACTCGTAGGCTATGTATGCATGCACACGTGCAATGGTGTGCATATAAATTTACTTGTGGATTTTTGATGTAGGCCTATGTATGCATGTAATGGTATATGTAGGTATATATAATATACCATATTCTATGTATATGTATGTACTATGTACGTACATAGTATACCAGTGCTGAATTGTTCTGCTAGAGAAACAGTAATACTGTGAGCACATGCTACAGTGGAAAGTAAGATGAACCTTAGGATTGTTGAATGGCTGTTGGATATCATGATGATAATACAGGCTTGATGGATGAATTAGGTAGGTACCCAAATAAATTCTGATCAATTTTCAATTTAGTTTCATTCGTTCGTGGAAATTTGTCTCTACTATTTGTAAATTTGATGAATTTATCATTCTGGTTAGTGATATATCATCTATAAATTACGTTATAAATATGGTTAGATATAAATAAATAAGTAAATAGATTATTCTGTACAGTGTACATTAGCTTGTTTGCTGAGTAAATATACTGTACTGTAGGAGAGTAAATGAGGTGAGCGAGCGGAGAGTAAAAAAAAATATTCGAGAGTAAAATATAGTGTACATTAGAGTAAATAAATTTTTGAGTAAATAAATATCATATACAAAAAAATATAAATAAAAACAAAAATTAGAGTAAATATCAACAAGCATAAATATAGTGTACGCCAAATATAGTGTAAATAAATTCTAGGTGATAGAAAAAGTTTTTATCACAACGACACCATGATGCTACAAACACAAAGGTACAGGCATATGTTGCCTGACACAATAAGTATAATAGCGTAAAAATTGCACAAATAGGTACACATACTGTCACCCCACTTGTTACGTCGGTACGCTCCAACGAATTCGCCACCAAAGGAGTAGTTCATCTGCGTGACGCCCAATGGCGCAGATCTTTGGACACCGCACACCAGTGTTCACCGCGACGTGTTCCGCTCCTCGAATCGCCTCATATTCGCTCGCTCCTGTAACCGATGCAAAAAAATTATAGTAGTTTACACCGACCCAGCATCGCATAGCAAAGCTAAAATTTCGTCCGCGCAGCAATGTGTGTGTGCGCTTTTACGGGCCCTTGCCTATACCAGTTGCGTGAAGGCGTGGTCGCGAGGAATCCCGCGGCAGTGAACAGAAAATAGCAAGACGGGGACGATGGGGAAACCCGGACACGGGTAAAACCCACTAAGTTCTGAACTTGCCGTTTCAGCAAATGGATGAACATGGTAGCTCATTTGAAAGAGGAGAGTTTGACATCTCGGTAGAATCTCAGACTAATTGGGTCTTTTGGTTGTAACCAGGGGTGTTCGGGTTTAACCCCGTGTTTCGGGTTTACCGTACAGTACCACGGCGGGGCTATTGTGTGCCTGGTTAATTCTTAGCGCAACCGTGAATAATATTGAATCACTTACCATTACGGCGCTGCATAAAAGCACACTTTATTACATCCCAAGTTTGCGAGTTGCGTAAATTTACCTGTGTGCCATGAAGCATGAGAAACTTGTAGAAATATGCCCAGGAGTCTCCAAGATCCGGCTCAATTTTTATCAACCGATTGGAGAGGAGTTAACAACACATTGTTTCTTCATTATCTCTTGGCTTTGTTTCTGTAGTGTACTGTGGAGAGTTAGTTTCTAAGTCGCGAAAGGCATTTTTGCGCAAATTCCTGCGCAGCTTTGTGCTATTTTGCGCGAAAAGATGCTTGCGCGACTAACAGAAATCTGCCGCATTTTCCTCATTCACTATTTTACTGTATGTGTTACTGCAGGTTATTTTGGGCCGAACGGAAACTGGTGAAAGCGCGAGAATGGTTCAATCGGACAATAAAAAATTGAGCCGGATCTTGGAGACTCCTGGGCATATTTCTACAAAGTTTCTCATGCTTCATGGCACACAGGTAAATTTACGCAACTCGCAAACTTGGGATGTAATAAAGTGTGCTTTTATGCAGCGCCGTAATGGTAAGTGATACAAAATATTATTCACCGGTTGCGCTAAGACGTAGGGCGCGCGATGTGGCCCCGCAGTGAGGTACTGTACGGTAAACCCTGATGTGGGTAAACCCGGAACACCTAGTACAACCAAAAGACCGATTGAGACAAATATTCTACTAATCGATCTCTTTTAACCTCCTCCTTTCAAACGAGCTACCATGTTCATCATTTGCTGAAACGGCAAGTTCAGAAAAGCTTAGGTAACGTTCGGGTTTACCCTGTGTCCGGGTTTACCCCATCGTCCCCGTCTTGCCTAATTTTTCTGTTTACTAAAGTACCGCGGGAGTACCTGGTGATGATCTATGTCTTAGCGCAACTGGTCTATAGGCAAGGGGCCAGTAAAAGCGCACACGGGCACACCATATACACAGACAAAAGTTTAGCTTTGCTATGCAATATGTCGGTCGGTGTCAACTCGTTGATGAGTTTTTTTGCATCGGTTACAGGAGCAACGCGACGAATTTATGAGGCGACTCAAAGTAGCGGAACCACGTCACGGTGAACACTGGTGTGCCGTGTCCAGGCAAAGATATTCGCAATTGGCGTAAGAACACAGATGAACTACTGCCTTTGGTGGCTAATTTTGTCGGACATACCGACATAACGAGTGGGTGACAATAATTTATGTGTACCTATTTGTGCAAAATTTTACGCTATTATTACTTATTGTGTCGCAATATGTTTGTACTTGTGTTTGTGCATATGGTGTGGTTGTGATAAAAACTTTTATTCTGTGAGCAGAAGTTTATTTGCGCTGAAACTCGGTTGCACTTCTGATGCTTTGAATCGTGTACGTACATACACTTATTGCAAATCTTGTATATGATATATTCTTTGTCAACAAACGCACCGGGAGCGAGAGTGCTACGGACGGTACTCCTACGTACGACGTACTACGTAAGCGCGCCCGTCGTTCTGCCCCTACTACGTACGACAGGTGCGCTCAGCAAAGCGGTACGCGCGCGTTCTAGGAGTACGTGCTAGAAGATATAACATGTCGGCTTCGCTTTGTTGTTTTGGGGATGAAAATTGACGAAATTTATCAGCTGATACCTTGCTAAGAGTAGTACCATAGAGCCTGTATTATCATCATGAATATCAACGGCCAGCTTCCCTTCAAACAATGCCTAAGGGCTTTCATGCTTCCTACTTTCCAGCTGTGATGGATGGCCCATATGTGCTACCAGTACTGTACTGTTTTGTCTAGCAGAACAATTCGCGCTGGTCTTGTGTACGTACAGAGTAGTACATACATATATACGAATCCAATCTAGGTATGTATGTGTAGGCCTACATGGCACACACAAGTACGTACATGCATACATAGGCCTACATAGAAAATCCACAAGTAAATTTAGGTGCATGCACAGGCACAAGTACATACATGCATACATAGGCCTACATAGAAAATCCACAAGTAAATTTAGGTGCATGCACAAGCAATCTTTACCTTGCCAGCGCCAGGTAATTAATTTTACCATGCCATGCCTGCCAGCGTGCGTTGGACTACTATCAAATCACATGAGAATTAGGTGAAAATTCGCCGAAGGCGAAAAAATTTTTTGCAAAAATTATCTCAGAAACGCCAGAAAACGCATCACCGAAGAAATTTGCGTTGCTGCCTGCGTAAAAATATTTTTTCAAAGCACCCTCAGCTAAAATAAAGCACTTTTAAAGCACTTTACAGTCGGGTGCTCAAATCAAAGCACTTTAAAGGAAATAAAGGAAATAAAGCACCTCGAGAAACCCTGGCCAAGGCTTCAACTTAGATACATGCAAAATTTCGTCTGCGTAGCTTCATTGGTTATGGTTTCATTGGCCTTCAAAGTTTTGGTCCCGTTTTTGCAGGTTTGTCCTCAGTACTGTAGAATTGCGGTTTTAAGATAATCCAAATTTGTATTTACGCTTTCAGACTTTAAACTGACGTCCACGAGTCAAGTTCTCTTGCCAAGTGGATTGCTATGAACCACTTAGAGCAAAATTGGCAGGGGTTGATAGTAACTATGCCAGAAATTGTGCCAAAATTTGTTTATTTGGTGGAAAAGTCCATAGAAATTGGGGGCTAGAGAATGTAGCTGTTTTGGACCAGTTCTAATTGAAGTAGAATCATGAAATGCCTGCCTCTAAGTTGAAGCCTTGGCTACATAATGCAAAAAACCGCATTAAAATCTGAGGTATAGCTCGAGAGTTATTACCGCGGGAAGCCCTGGAGTTTATTATGGGACACCCTGTATATATTGCTGTCCTTAGAACTAATTGCGGGGCGAGACGCCGCTTTTCCGGCGTGCGCCGCATATCTGAACGCGGCATTAATTTCATGCCGCGTTCACCAGAGACGCCCGTCTGTCCGTCAACCCGTATACGGTTGACGTGGGGTTGGGTTGACGGACGGCCGCACACGTTACGGGTTGATGAACGGACGGACGGACGTACGAATTTACGGACGTCTGGTGAACGCGGCACATGCACATGCACAATAACGGCCTGCATGATGCCGCATTCAGATATAAGCGGCGCAACTCCATGTATTGCTGTCCTTAGAACAATTACGGTGCGAGACGCCGCTTTTCCGGCGTGCGCCGCATATCTGAACGCGGCATGAATTTCACTCTCTAGCACTTTTTACCTCGAAGCAGTCTCATTCGCTTGCTGCTGTGTTCTCCCTGCCAGATGCTGCTGTACATCCCTGCTGTACTGTTGTTGTTGTTGTTGAGAATAAATAGTAGCCTGTTCCTGATGGTGCACCGCCTCTGGTTGTGCAGGAATACAACCACTACTGCTTGAGCTGACGCTGGTTGTGGGCAAAAGCAACTTTTGGCCGCTCCCCACTGCTGTCCGTTGTTGCGGCTGCACAACCGTTCGATTATTGGAATTGGCCAATTGCAGCAGGCCGCCGCCTCTTTGATCTATGCCGCCGCCGATCGCGCCAGACGGGACTAGAACCGGGCCGGCGTCCGGCGCCGCTGCTAAGGACCCGCCACCAACCCCGGTTGTCACGGGTCGAATCAGAACCCCGTATACCGGCGGCGTTCCCTCCGTGTGCCGTAGGACACAAGGAACGAATTCGAAATTCATGGGGCGGCCGGTAAAAGCGGTGGTAGTTGTAGGATAAAATCACCGATTGAGTGCGTCATTTTCGGTTCGTTCGGCAAGGAAAAAACATCACCGTAGCATGGCTAGGAAGGAAAGAAAAATCATCAATTTTCAATTCAAAAAGTTTCATTTGTTCGTGGCATTATTATTGTTCGCTTCTTTTGATCATTTTGTAAATTGATCTAATTCATCCATCCGGGTCAAAGCGACAGATCGATCGATATAATCACGTTATAAAATATGTTACACAACAAAACAACAAAGCGAAGCCGACATGTTATCTGTAGCACGTACTCCTAGAACGCGCGCGTACCGCTTTGCTGAGCGCACCTGTCGTACGTAGTAGGGGCAGAACGACGGGCGCGCTTACGTAGTACGTCGTACGTAGGAGTACCCGTCCGTAGCACTCTCGCTCCCGGTGCGTTTGTTGACAAAGAATATATCATATACAAGATTTGCAATAAGTGTATGTACGTACACGATTCAAAGCATAGGAAGTGCAACCGAGTTTCAGCGCAAATAAACTTCTGCTCACAGAATAAAAGTTTTTATCACAACCACACCATATGCACAAACACAAGTACAAACATATTGCGACACAATAAGTAATAATAGCGTAAAATTTTGCACAAATAGGTACACATAAATTATTGTCACCCACTCGTTATGTCGGTATGTCCAACGAATTCGCCACCAAAGGCAGTAGTTCATCTGTGTTCTTACGCCAATTGCGAATATCTTTGGACACGGCACACCAGTGTTCACCGTGACGTGGTTCCGCTTCTTTGAATCGCCTCATAAATTCGTCGCGTTGCTCCTGTAACCGATGCAAAAAAACTCATAGCAAGTTTACACCGACCGACATATTGCATAGCAAAGCTAAACTTTTGTCTGTGTATATGGTGTGCCCGTGTGCGCTTTTACTGGCCCCTTGCCTATAGACCAGTTGCGCTAAGACATTGGGTGGTCGCGAGGTACTCCCGCGGTATTTAGTGAACAGAAAAATAGCAAGACGGGGACGATGGGGTAAACCCGGACACGGGGTAAACCCGGACACCTAAGCTTTTCTGAACTTGCCGTTTCAGCAAATGATGAACATGGTAGCTCATTTGAAAGAGGAGAGTTCAAAGAATCGATTGGTAGAATACTTGTCTCAATCGGTCTTTTGGTTGTACTAGGTGTCCGGGTTTACCCCCGCGTCCGGGTTTACCGTACAGTACCTCACTGCGGGGCCACATCGCGCGCCCTACGTCTTAGCGCAACCGGTGAATAATATTGTATCACTTACCATTACGGCGCTGCATAAAAGCACACTTTATTACATCCCAAGTTTGCGAGTTGCGTAAATTTACCTGTGTGCCATGAAGCATGAGAAACTTGTAGAAATATGCCCAGGAGTCTCCAAGATCCGGCTCAATTTTTATTGTCCGATTGAACCATTCTCGCGCTTTCACCAGTTTCCGTTCGGCCCAAAATAACCTGCAGTAACACATACAGTAAAATAGTGAATGAGAAAATGCGGCAGATTTCTGTTAGTCGCGCAAGCATATTTCGCGCAAAATAGCACAAAGCTGCGCAGGAATTTGCGCAAAAATGCCTTTCGCGACTTAGAAACTAACTCTCCACAGTACACTACAGAAACAAAGCCAAGAGATAATGAAGAAACAATGTGTTGTTAACTCCTCTCCAATCGGTCCTTCAGTGGTCAACCGGTTGCGCAACCGACGTCAACCGACAATTGGGAGTCATTATGGTTACAAAACTTCCATGTTACGTCGGTTGGCGTCAGTTGCGCAACTCCTTCATGTCGGTTGGCGTCGGTTGCGCAACCGGTTGACCACTGTGAGGAGCCGATAGGGGAGGAGTTAACACAAACCGCGACCTGGCGTCATTGTTGGCAACATTATGGGTGTTGTCGGTTTGTTGACGAACGGACAACAAACGAACGACAAACCGACAACAGCTGACCGACTATGTTGTTGCCAACAATGACGCCAGGTCGCGGTACGTGTTAAATTTCACTACCTACTTCGAGACGGCCAGAAGCACGTTGGGATTGTGTTCGCATTTGCGCAGCGCGTCCACCGACTTGGATTTTCTGGCGGGTCGCGGCTCGAGGAAGATGGCCTCCGCCCACAGGATGCCGGCGGACGGACACTCCTGCGTGGCGCGCGCCATACGCTCCGAGGCCAGGTCGCGCAGGCCCGCGCGCACTTCCACGCGAATACTCGCCAACCTGCAAGCAAGCAACACGACCAAGAGATACAGCAAACCAGGTGCAATTCTTGATGAAAACTGAACCAACTGAAGGTTCCTACCAGGAAACTTCGGTTTTGCGCGACCAATGCTTTTGTAGACCTATGTATCACATGGAACCTACATGTACTAAGTACGGTGCGTGCGTAGACAGTTGCGAAAGAAATCCCCTTTCGGCAGTTGGACGCGTACCAATTCTCCTCTGTTTTCTCCTTTCGCAATTCGACGCGCGCGCGCCGTACTCTCTACGGGGCGCGTAGACCGCTGTGTAGGTCCACGTAACACAGATGTCTACTACTACAAACAAAATCAGCGTGCTCGAGCAAAACCGACGACTCCTGGTATGATTACACCCCACAGCTTGTCCTACATCATACCAAAGTTCCGGATTAGCCGGGTTCTTGAGTCGCGCCTTGTCCAGGTCAGAACGAGCCTTGATCAGATTGCCGGCTTTCTCCTCCAAGCGTGACAGAAGCACCCACAACGGAATGCAGTGCACGTTTCGCTTTATCTGTCACATAATAAACAAACACATTTTACGTTTGCTTACGGCTTACTTCCGTCCTACTGTGTCTATTTACGAGTTGCGGTAACGCGATTGGGTTGGTCGATAGTGGCCCCGCGGTATTTAGTGAAAGTTTAGATCGGTGTCTGCGGGGTCGTCGACGTCATTTATTGTCAATTCTTCTTTTCACTCCCTCCTTTTCCGCTCTCAGATGATTGAACAAGGTCGACGACCCCGCAGGCATCGATCCATACTTTCACGAAATACCGCGGGGTTGCTATCGACCAACCTAATCGCGTTACCGCAACTCGTCCATATGTAGGGTACAGTGGGGTAGTTCCGGACACCTTACAGTAGCTTCTTCGTTCTCCAGCTCAGTCATCAAGCTTGGGGTCCGGTCTTACCCCAGAGTACCCTCCGTTGTTTCTTCGCATGCAGCCAGCCACTGTCAGATTGAAAACTTCTGATCACGTCACCCGTAGACGCGGAGCAAGAGACACAGTCCAGCAACGGGTGAAGACCACGAGAAAACGTGAAACAGCTCTGGAAAGGATGGGGTAAATTTACCGAGAATGCGCCAACAGGAACAAAAAATGAAAAATTCGAACTCCAAAAATTGTCCCAAATTTTGAAATGAAAATTTCCCCCAGGTCCCCCTAAACCCACCCCCTCCCGCCGGGTGACAGGTGGGAATAACCGGGAGAAAAAGCCCTTCTGTCTCTCAGCAAATAACCACCGCCTGAAAAAGATGCATTCTCTCCGTTTTCCCCTGAACGCCGATTGGATAACTCTCGACCAATCAGCGTTTAGGTGGCAGATCCCGTGTCGACTGCGCTCAAAACTACGCTTCCCCTTTGGTCAGCGGGTGACAACTCAGCCCTTTTACAATCTCATCATTCAGTGACGTTCCTGCATGCATGCGACCAGGTGTCCCAAAAGTTACTATGCGGCCTGCTACTTTTGGGACACCCTGTATATGTATTATGAGCGAAAAACATCAAGCTTCTCACTTTACCCCGTCCGCGTAATATTTTCGCGCCACTTCCCTGTTGCCAATTTGCTCCTGGATTTGGCCTGCCATCATCCATAACTGAATAAGAACAGACATTGAAACTTGATGATACATAATGCACATAACACAACCATACGTGTATGAATGTACGTACGTAAGCACGCACCTTTGGAAATTCGGCGTATTTTCCCAGTCCTTCATCGATCAGTTTCATAGCGGCGTTCGTATCTCCCAATGCCCACTCTAACTTGGCAGATTTCATCCAAATCTGTTCACATACACGGAATGTACTGTGTATACTAGCTGCAGCAAAGTAGTAGGCACATGTACCGATCAATCAGGAACGCCTTTTGAATCAAGGGAAATAGCCTACATAGCGAAAAACCGATGCACTCCTGTCACCGTAGAACTTTTTTCGCCTTTGCTGCTACAGCCTGCCCAGAGAGAGTTCGCCATGGACTTAGCCCGAGCTGCGCAGATTGCACGTTGTACTACTCTTCCAGAACAAGAGCACGTGAAGCAGATATCCGCATATTGTCTTTATTTTACTCCTAATTTTACGAAACATGACTTCAGTTTCATAGCGACTACAAATGACCTTTTTCCTCTTCTTTCAGCAAAAAACCCTCATTCAAATGGCGTTCCTTCCTGGCTGATCTGTACGTAATCTACGTGGTACAATACATGTACAGTACGCGTGTAAAGTTACCCGTGGCGTAGGCGCGGAGTCGCGCGCCTTGCGGAGTAGGAGGCGAGCGCGTTGGAACTCCTCGTTTTCGCTCTCCAACTTGACCGCCGCCAGCCAGATTTCCTCCGAGTTGGCGTTGTTCTGAAACGCCTCCGCCAAAATCCGACGCGATTCCGCCACCTCTCCCTGCAAGCAACACAATACAAATATACCTACAGTGCAAATAGCAGCACTCGACTCAAATCAGCAGCACAGAGACACGACGGACACAGTTCAAGCAATCAATCGCAACCAACTGTACTCGTATCAGAAGTAGTAGCACACAAATACAATAAATAGGTTGGTACATAAGTACATATTAGAACTAGAAGACAAGACACGACGGGTTATTCCTGGGGCTGGCCCTATACCTAACCTAAACAAAATACCATAGCGCCAATAAAGACTAGAAATTTGCATAAATAAAGGTATCAGAGAATAAGAAAAAACACGCCACCAGGGAATGCAAAGCAGTAAAAGAGTCGCGTCTGTGGACAAGAGAAAGCAGAGGCAAATAGGGCACGCGCGCGTGGTTTCAGTAGGGCGACGCGAGATGTGCAGTGCACACGGCATTGCCTTCTCAAATGCAAATCCGTTCGGATAGGGCAGAGGGGTGACAGGCTCAACCAACCATGTACATGTGTACGAATACGCAAAGCTCCTGCTGAAAAGATGGGTGGTCAAACGGCTCAAACCTGATAAGAAAATTTGAATTCACACAACAGACTCCTCGTTTCTTTTGTATTTATGTACGTTCTGCGACGTATTTCGAGTAAAATATCTATCAACAGTTGCTAAGACCTATGATGTAAGTAAAGTAATTCAGGAACCCGTTTCAGCTGTCAATCTCGGTGCCCTTCCTCCGGCAAAATTTAGTCGCCCGACTATTTGCAAGTACGGTACAGCCAACGTACAACGCACACAGCAATAACAAAACAAAATAAATGGCGCTCCTCTGCTTAACCCCCTTCGTAATCCCAGGCGTCCGCCTCTCCGTAGCCACCCCGCCCACCCCGTCCACCCCCGCTACGGCCGGGGGTTTGCCTGGTGGCTACGGACAGGCGGACGACTGGGATTACGAAGGGGGTTAAAGTCAAAACCTCACCATACACTAGCCGACGGCACACAGGACAAGTTACTCGTCACGAGCATATTGATCTTTCGTATTGAAACATAAGAACCGATGAGTACGGACCGACTAGAACTCCCACCTGCTAAGCAGTCTGACCTCGTGGGTACTTTCACCCGCACCGAGCATCTTCTCGTCACTTGCACACGCGCGTTCACACGAGCTGTGACATTCTCGTACCGAGCAAGGTGCGAGAAGGTGCGAGTTGGTCGCTGCTACTGTACCGTTCAGATGAGAAGATGCTCGGTGTGAGCAAAAGTTCTCACACGGGTAGACTGGTTAGCAGACGAAAGTACAGTCCGTCCGTATTCGTGGTTCCTCTGTTTCAGCATAAAATACAGATGTGCTCGGTCCGAGTAAATTGTCTCGTGTGCCGTCGGCTACTGACTACTTAGGCGCTTACCGCCATCCACTTGCTCTTGGCGTGCATGAGCCAGAGGACCTCCGCCTTGGGACACTTGGCGACGGCCTTCTCCAGCAGCTGCTCGTACTTCTCCTTGGAGCCGTGCGTCTTCTCGAAGTGGGCCGCGCGCAGCCAGATGCTCTTCTTGCTCCCGAACACGCTCAGCGCGTGCGCGTACACCGCCCGCGCGCACTCAAACGCCTCCTGACGCGCCAGCTGCAAGAAGCAAGGAAGAAGAGATATAGATAGGGTGCTGTGGGGTAAACCCGGCCATGGGGGCACACCCGGACACCTAGTATATCTCTGCAACCATACGACCGATTGAGACAAGTATTCTACCAATCGATTCCTGACTATTTGCAAAAGCGGCAAGTTCAGAGAACTTAGGTGTCCGGGCTTTATCCCACAGTACCCTAATTGCAACTCAGCAAAAAATATTACCGCTTCTGCATCTTCCATCCACGAATGCTTCCTGTCCTCCTCGTCAACTCCGACCCCGATCACTGCATGACTAAAGACAAAAAACGGACCATAATTCACTTAGTAAAGTGGCACGAGATTACGGAGGTGGTTAAGGTTAATGCACAAACAACATGCCTGGGTACGTACACGATGGCCTGGGCAGTCTGACTGCTGCCGGCCTTCTCTGCCTCCACCGCGTCCTTCAGCCAGAAGTCCCGATTGATCTCCACCATATTGGCCCGCAGTGACGCCAGCGCCCTTTCCACAATCTTCGTCACCATCCCCGTCTCCCCCCTCGCTTCTTCCAACTTCGCAGCCGTCCACCAAATCTGTACAGCAGCGCAGTAGCTATTATACCACACATCACGGCTAAGCCTAAGTTAAGCTAGCTAAGCCAAAGCTTAACTTACTCCATATAGCACGTGCGATAAAAGTCCTAGTCCACTGCTATGCTTTGTATGAAAACGTGGACCACTTTACGGTGGTCCATGCCATAGATCTTATGCTCTGTTATTTGCTGGGTCTGTGAGGGGTGGCTGTCTCAACCACGGTAGGAAATGATCATGTTCTGCACACACACACACAGCTACGTACCTGTCGATCGGTAGGTATGTTTTGTCGAGCTTTGTTGAGGACATTGCGGGCGTTCTTGTAGGTCTCGAGTTTGGCGAGTGCGAGCCAGAGCTCGGTGCTGGTCGGGCAGCATTCGACGGCGCGAGTCAGGAGGATCTTGGCGTCCTCAGGGTCCTCCAGCTCCACCGCCGCTTTCCAGATACGCACCGAGTTCGGAATGTGCTCCAAGGCTGCAAAATGCATGCTGCACTTTCTTTTGAACCAAAACCGCAACATTGATCAGAACGTGTGAGCTACACAAGTGGTGAGTTAACTCACGGTGAATTCATGGTGAGTTTGAACTTCGAGTTTTGTTTTGCATGTAGAGCATTCTCACTTGCTCCCACGCGCGAAATTTTTCTCACCTCTTCACACGTTGTGATTTATGCTTCATCGCATACTTATGGGGAATTCCCAGGGAGTTTTCTCGACAAGTGAGTAGCTCACTATTAGCCGGAAACATGGCATCCCCCGTTCAAAACGATGGCGGAAAATACATTTCCATGCGATCCTTAGAAATGTGACGTGCCGCGTTCCGTATGGCGATAGCCGGACCCCGAAAAGGGTGGGGACCTACCACCATTACACAGGTAACGCTGTCCGCATATTCTCCACATCATCCCATCCATGCCTTCCCTTCCTTCTCTTGCTACCTTTTCGAAACACGCGCTTCTTCGCCTTCAGATCCAGTTCCAAATCGGCGGCCTTGATCCAGATGCGCACCGCCTGCGGCAAACTGCGCACGGCCTGCGCCACTATGCCCCTGGCCTGCTCCGGCGGATGGAGTCGAGCCGCCTCCAACCACAAATCTTCGCTCTTCGGATTGCGCTCGCATCCTTCCATGATGAGATTGCGCGCCATCTGTAGCTTACCCACCACCTCCTCCAGACGAGCGGAGGCTATCCATGCTGAAGAAGAATAGCATTTGCACAATAAAATGTTAACGCATACCGCGATAAGGCGTCATTGTTGACAAGAAGTCGCTCAGCGGTTGCCGGGTTGTTGACGAATAATACGGGTGTTGTACGTTCGTTATTGGTGTGTTGTCATGTTACCCGTTTGACCCATATATTATTCGTCAAGAAACCGACAACAGCTGAGCGACTTGTTGTCAACTTTCGCGGTATGTGCAATGTGAATTCCACCACACATGAAACAGGGTTCATTTTGACTAAACCATACACAGACATACCTGGAGGATGTTTTGGATTTGTCTCCCGTACGGATTTCAGCAGCAGTCGAGCTTTCTTTATGTCACTGAAACATAAACATCCGTTGACTCTCTAACTCTCTCCGATATGGCTTGGCCCGCTATATCTGTTCTTTTGGCCCGCTATGGATTGGAGCGGACCAGACCATTTCGGAGAGAGTTAACCCGCTGTACTGTCTATGGAGCAGTTGCACTAAGAATTATGGGTGGTCGCGAGCAGACCCGTCTATATTACACCTTTCACTGGATTTTCTCCCTTCTCATTTACCGCAAAAAAATGTACAAAGGGGTCAACTTGCGACCATCCATAATTTCTTAGCGCAACTGGTCCATACATAGGTGCAATATTACTAGCTTAGCACAGAATCTGTGTACTTGATATCTCCTCCGTATTGCGGAATCATGCTTTCCAGGTCGGTGAGGTATCCCTTGGGGTCGATGACGGTTTGGCCGCTGACAGAGTCTGACACTTTGCTCAGCTGCATATCCATCAGCGCCGTATTCACCACGCCGAACTTGCGTAAGTCCAACAGCGTATTCGCGGCGCCCGTCAGACGTGTCTGATAGCCAGTCTGCATTCCCGTTTGCCAGCCAGGCGTCAGAATACCTGGATGCAGCAGTGACACATAATTTTCACGGGTTCACCCAACACTACACTTCAACGCAGGGTAAAACAAGTCCATTCGCTACATTGCATTGCTGTACATATTATTCCTGGATGGTCGCGAGGCCCCGGGTGATGACCAGTCGAAACATCAAGGTCACGAGTTTACCCAAAGATGACAATTTATTTCGTTACCAGGCGAAGCACTTTCGTTACTGTGATATGCCAGCCTGGCTGAACTCGTGACTTTGATGGCCCGTTCACAACGAACGCTGAACGCCGAAGTTGGAGTTGCGTCAACGCCGGCGTCAACGCAACGCAGATATCGACGTTCGACGCAGATATTGACGTCAACGCAGATATCGACGTTCGACGCAGATATCGACGTTCAACGCAGATATTAGCGATCGCGGATAAAAGTGGCGAACATCGACGAAAACTTGATCGAAATACGTACGTACGTACGTGCCAAACAACATCATCATCTATGCCGGCGTTATTGTTGGAGAAAAATAAAAATTTACGTAGATTTCCATAATCTGCGTCGAACGTCGATATCTGCATTGAACGTCGATATCTGCGTCGAACGTCGATATCTGCGTCGAACGTCGATATCTGCGTCGAACGTCGATATCTGCGTCGAACGTCGATATCTGCGTCGAACGTCGATATCTGCGTCGAACGTCGATATCTGCGTCGAACGTCGATATCTGCGTCGAACGTCGATATCTGCGTCGAACGTCGATATCTGCGTTGAACGTCGATATCTGCGTTGCGTTGACGCCGGCGTTGACGCAACTTCAACTTTGGCGTTCAGCGTTCGTTGTGAACGGGCCATGATGCTTCGCCTGGTCATGACTCCAGGTCACCCAGCAAAAATAGCGCACGTAGCGAATAGGATAGCCCGGGGTGAACAGAAATAACGAAGTCGGGGGAATGGAAAACAGTTCTGCCCGAATTTCCCCGAGCTACCACCAAAAATATTACTCACCTGATCCAGGGTTAGTGGGATTGATAGTAGAGGCGATACCGGACTGAATTCTCGGATCCAAAGTCGTGTTCGATTCACCGTACGCGTACTGCCGCAGTACCGAGTCAGGTACTGGCGTATCCCTTCAAAAATAAACGCAATATATTTACTGTACAAATATACACATGGTGTGTGTGGGGTAAACCCGGACACTTAAGCTTTTCTGAACTTGCCGCTTCAGCAAATGATAAACATGGTAGCTCATTTGAAAGGAGAGTTCAGGGCATCGATTGGTAGAATACTTGTCTCAATCGGTCGTATGATTGCTGAGATATACCAGGTGTCCGAATTTACACCCGTGTCCCGGTTTACCCCACAATACCCTGCCTACTTGTCTGGCCTGGGGTTCCTCTGTTTCTTGGTTCGCACATCGCCCACATCCGGCAGGTTGTTCCATTCGTCCTCCGTTACTTCCACCAGCTGCCGTTTCAGATCCGAAAACTCCTGCTGAATCTTCGGTCGTTCCTTACGAAAATTCTCGATAGCCTCCTTGTACTTTCTCTCACTAAAGAGCGAACAAATAACGATACACTGGAGTTAAGCAAAGATGAATGGTAGTGCGTGCGGTCACTTATTGCTGTAGGCTTATTTGCAAAAAAAAACACAATGAGTAGGGCACAGTAATCCAGGCCACCCAGATGTACCCATCTCCAAATAATAACCAGGGCGAGTGGTTGGGTACTGTGGGATAAACCCGGCCATGGGGTAAACCAGGCCACCTAAGCTCCTTTGAACTTGCTTTTCAGCAAATGATAACAAAATAGCTCATTTGAAAGAGAGCTCAAGGAATCGATTGATATAATATAGTTCCTGAGATATGCGGTATGTAGCTTAGGTGGCCGGATATTCCCATGGCCGGGTTTACTTACCCCATAATAAGTACCCTGTAACCAGCTTTGTACCTCTTTTCGTCGGAAGACCCGAATTACCCCGCACTACCCCACGAACAAACCTACCGATAGTCGCGTCGTTTCTCGTCCTGTCTCTGATCCACCATTTGGTAGATGGCGTCAGCCTCTTCGTCGTCTTTATCGTAAGGGTCGCGAGCGAACAAACTGCCGCCATAACCGTGAAACTAAAGGGGAAAAAGCAACAATTTACGACTGATACCAAAAAGGCGACGAAATTTCAAGTGTCGCCAAGGTCAAAATTAACCCCAAGCACCCTGCTATAAGGTACTGTGGGGTAAACCCGGACACGGAGGTAAACCGGGACACCTATAGTACAAATTATATTTCTGGGACCCATGCATTATTTATCTCAGGATCTAGAAAACGTAGCTCAAAGCGGTTAAAAATCTCTCGCTAACTTTAGCTCGCCTGGAAAATAAAAAAAACCGCATGCGTCTACGTGCCTTCTGTGTTGAGAAATCGCCGATTTCCTTAAGTACTAAAAATGTACTAAAAAGGTACACTTTTTTCGATTATTCGGCATAAATGAACAAGCCGCAAAAATTTTTTCATTAAAAGTAGCCTATCCTATGTAAAATTTGATGCAGATTTCAAAAACAGTATCGGTGTTTTAAAAAAAATTTAACCCCTAGTATATAATTTTGCAAAATTTGTATATTTTTGACAATTTTTGGGTAGGGGTTAAATTTTTTGAAACACCAATACTATTTTTGAAATCTGCATCAAATTCTACGTAGGATAGGCTACTTTTAATGAAAAAGTTTTTGCGGCTTGTTCAGTTATGTTGAATAATCGAAAAAAGTGTACATTTTTAGTACATAAGGAATTTGGCGATTTCTCGACACAGAAGGCACGTAGACGCATGCGGTTTTTTTTATTTTCCAGGCGAGCTGAAGTTTTCGAGAGATTTTTAACCGCTTTGAGCTACGTTGGCTAGATCCTGAGATAAATAATGCATGGGTCCCAGAATTATAATTTGTACTTTTAGTACATCTCAGCAACCATTCGACCGATTGAGACAAGTTTTCTACTAATCGATTCCTTGAACTCTCCTCTTCCAAATGAGCTACCATATTCATTATTTGCTGAAGCGGCAAGTTCAAAAAAGCTTAGGTGTCCAGGTTTACCCCGTGTCTGTATTTAACCCACAGTACACCATATCCCCTCATCGATTTCTAGGACAGGACGAGAAACGACGCGACTATCGGTAGGTTTGTTCGTGGGGTAGTGCGGGGTAATTCGGGTCTTCCGACGAAAAGAGGTACAAAGCTGGTTACAGGGTACTTATTATGGGGTAAATAAACCCGGCCATGGGAATATCCGGCCACCTAAGCTACATACCGCATATCTCAGGAACTATATTATATCAATCGATTCCTTGAGCTCTCTTTCAAATGAGCTATTTTGTTATCATTTGCTGAAAAGCAAGTTCAAAGGAGCTTAGGTGGCCTGGTTTACCCCATGGCCGGGTTTATCCCACAGTACCCAACCACTCGCCCTGGTTATTATTTGGAGATGGGTACATCTGGGTGGCCTGGATTACTGTGCCCTACTCATTGTGTTTTTTTTTTTGCAAATAAGCCTACAGCAATAAGTGACCGCACGCACTACCATTCATCTTTGCTTAACTCCAGTGTATCGTTATTTGTTCGCTCTTTAAGTGAAGAGAAAGTACAAGGAGGCTATCGAGAATTTTCGTAAGGAACGACCGAAGATTCAGCAGGAGTTTTCGGATCAGAAAGGGCAGCTGGTGGAAGTAACGGAGGACGAATGGAACAACCTGCCGGATGTGGGCGATGTGCTAACCAAGAAACAGAGGAACCCCAGGCCAGACAAGTAGGCAGGGTATTGTGGGGTAAACCGGGACACCGGGTGTAAATTCGGACACCTGGTATATCTCAGCAATCATACGACCGATTGAGACAAGTATTCTACCAATCGATGCCCTGAACTCTCCTTTCAAATGAGCTACCATGTTTATCATTTGCTGAAGCGGCAAGTTCAGAAAAAGCTTAAGTGTCCGGGTTTACCCCACACACACCATGTGTATATTTGTACAGTAAATATATTGCGTTTATTTTTGAAGGGATACGCCAATAACTGACTGGGTACTGCGGCAGTACGCGTACGGTGAATCGAACACGACTTTGGATGCGAGAATTCAGTCCCGTATCGCCTCTACTATCAATCCCACTAACCCTGGGATCAGGTGAGTAATATTTTTGGTGGTAGCTCGGGGAAATTCGGGCAGAACTGTTTACCATTCCCCCGACTTCGTTATTTCTGTTCACCCCGGGCTATCCTATTCGCTACGTGCGCTATTTTTGCTGGGTGACCTGGAGTCATGACCAGGCGAAGCATCATGGCCCGTTCACAACGAACGCTGAACGCCAAAGTTGAAGTTGCGTCAACGCCGGCGTCAACTCAACGCAGATATCGACGTTCAACGCAGATATCGACGTTTGACGCAGATATCGACGTTCGACGCAGATATCGACGTTCGACCGACAGATATCGACGTTCGACGCAGATATCGACGTTCGACGCAGATATCGACGTTCGACGCAGATATCGACGTTCGACGCAGAAATCGACGTTCGACGCAGATATCGACGTTCGACGCAGATATCGACGTTCAATGCAGATATCGACGTTCGACGCAGATTATGGAAATCTACGTAAATTTTTATTTTTCTCCAACAATAACGCCGGCATAGATGATGATGTTGTTTGGCACGTACGTACGTACGTATTTCGATCAAGTTTTCGTCGATGTTCGCCACTTTTATCCGCGATCGCTAATATCTGCGTTGAACGTCGATATCTGCGTCGAACGTCGATATCTGCGTTGACGTCAATATCTGCGTCGAACGTCGATATCTGCGTTGCGTTGACGCCGGCGTTGACGCAACTCCAACTTCGGCGTTCAGCGTTCGTTGTGAAGCGGGCCATCAAATTCACCAGTTCAGCCAGGCTGGCATATCACAGTAACGAAAGTGCTTCGCCTGGTAACGAAATAAATTGTCATCTTTGGGTAAACTCGTGACCTTGATGTTTCGACTGGTCATCACCCGGGGCCTCGCGACCATCCAGGAATAATATGTACAGCAATGCAATGTAGCGAATGGACTTGTTTTACCCTGCGTTGAAGTGTAGTGTTGGGTGAACCCGTGAAAATTATGTGTCACTGCTGCATCCAGGTATTCTGACGCCTGGCTGGCAAACGGGAATGCAGACTGGCTATCAGACACGTCTGACGGGCGCCGCGAATACGCTGTTGGACTTACGCAAGTTCGGCGTGGTGAATACGGCGCTGATGGATATGCAGCTGAGCAAAGTGTCAGACTCTGTCAGCGGCCAAACCATTCATCGACCCCAAAGGGATACCTCACCGACCTGGAAAGCATGATTCCGCAATACGGAGGAGATATCAAGTACACAGATTCTGTGCTAAGCTAGTAATATTGCACCTATGTATGGACCAGTTGCGCTAAGAAATTATGGATGGTCGCAAGTTGACCCCTTTGTACATTTTTTTTGCGGTAAATGAGAAGGGAGAAAATCCAGTGAAAGGTGTAATATAGACGGGTCTGCTCGCGACCACCCATAATTCTTAGTGCAACTGCTCGATAGACAGTAGCAGCGGGTCAACTCTCTCCCAAATGGTCTGGTGCGCTCCAATCCATAGCGGGCCAAAAGAACAGATATAGCGGGCCAAGCCATATCGGAGAGAGCTAGAGAGTCAACGGATGTTTATGTTTCAGTGACATAAAGAAAGCTCGACTGCTGCTGAAATCCGTACGGGAGACAAATCCAAAACATCCTCCAGGTATGTCTGTGTATGGTTTAGTCAAAATGAACCCTGTTTCATGTGTGGTGGAATTCACATTGCACATACCGCGAAAGTTGACAACAAGTCGCTCAGCTGTTGTCGGTTTCTTGACGAATAATATATGGGTCAAACGGGTAACATGACAACACACCAATAACGAACGTACAACACCCGTATTATTCGTCAACAACCCCGCAACCGCTGAGCGACTTCTTGTCAACAATGACGCCTTATCGCGGTATGCGTTAACATGTTATTGTGCAAATGCTATTCTTCTTCAGCATGGATAGCCTCCGCTCGTCTGGAGGAGGTGGTGGGTAAGTTACAGATGGCGCGCAATCTCATCATGGAAGGATGCGAGCGCAATCCGAAGAGCGAAGATTTGTGGTTGGAGGCGGCTCGACTCCATCCGCCGGAGCAGGCCAGGGGCATAGTGGCGCAGGCCGTGCGCAGTTTGCCGCAGGCGGTGCGCATCTGGATCAAGGCCGCCGATTTGGAACTGGATCTGAAGGCGAAGAAGCGCGTGTTTCGAAAAGGTAGCAAGAGAAGGAAGGGAAGGCATGGATGGGATAATGTGGAGAATATGCGGACAGCGTTACCTGTGTAATGGTGGTAGGTCCCCACCCTTTTTCGGGGTCCGGCTATCGCCATACGGAACGCGGCACGTCACATTTCTAAGGATCGCATGGAAATGTATTTTCCGCCATCGTTTTGAACGGGGGATGCCATGTTTCCGGCTAATAGTGAGCTACTCACTTGTCGAGAAAACTCCCTGGGAATTCCCCATAAGTATGCGATGAAGCATAAATCACAACGTGTGAAGAGGTGAGAAAAATTTCGCGCGTGGGAGCAAGTGAGAATGCTCTACATGCAAAACAAAACTCGAAGTTCAAACTCACCATGAATTCACCGTGAGTTAACTCACCACTTGTGTAGCTCACACGTTCTGATCAATGTTGCGGTTTTGGTTCAAAAGAAAGTGCAGCATGCAGTTTGCAGCCTTGGAGCACATTCCGCAACTCGGTGCGTATCTGGAAAGCGGCGGTGGAGCTGGAGGACCCTGAGGACGCAAAGATCCTCCTGACTCGCGCCGTCGAATGCTGCCCGACCAGCACCGAGCTCTGGCTCGCACTCGCCAAACTCGAGACCTACAAGAACGCCCGCAATGTCCTCAACAAAGCTCGACAAAACATACCTACCGATCGACAGGTACGTAGCTGTGTGTGTGTGTGCCAGAACGTGATCATTCCTACCGTGGTTGAGACAGCCACCCCTCACAGACCCCAGCAAATAACAGAGCATAAGATCTATGGCATGGACCACCGTAAAGTGGTCCACGTTTTCATACAAAGCATAGCAGTGGACTAGGACTTTTATCGCACGTGCTATATCGAGTAAGTTAAGCTTTGGCTTAGCTCCACCTTAACTTAGGCTTAGCCGTGATGTGTGGTATAATAGCTACTGCGCTGCTGTACAGATTTGGTGGACGGCTGCGAAGTTGGAAGAAGCGAGGGGGGAGACAAAGATAATAAAAAAGATTGTGGAAAGGGCGCTGGCGTCACTGCGGGCCAATATCGTGGGAGTGGATGCGGGACTTCTGGCTGAAGGACGCGGTGGAGGCAGAGAAGGCCGGCAGCAGTCAGACTGCCCGGCCATCGTGTACGTACCCAGGCATGTTGTTTGTGCATTAACCTTAACCACCTCCATCATCTAAGTACCACTTTACTAAGTAAATTATGGTCCGTTTTTTGTCTTTAGTCATGCAGTGATCGGGGTCGGAGTTGACGAGGAGGACAGGAAGCATTCGTGGATGGAAGATGCAGAAGCGGTAATATTTTTTGCTCAGTTGCAATTAGGGTACTGTGGGATAAAGCCCGGACACCTAAGTTCTCTGAACTTGCCGCTTTGCAAATAGTCAGGAATCGATTGGTAGAATATTTGTCTCAATCGGTCGTATGAGTTGCAGGAGATATACTAGGTGTCCGGGTGTGCCCCCATGGCCGGGTTTACCCCACAGCACCCTATCTATATCTCTTCTTCCTTGCTTCTTGCAGCTGGCGCGTCAGGAGGCGTTTGAGTGCGCGCGGGCGGTGTACGCGCACGCGCTGAGCGTGTTCGGGAGCCGGAGCATCTGGCTGCGCGCGGCCCACTTCGAGAAGACGCACGGCTCCAAGGAGAAGTACGAGCAGCTGCTGGAGAAGGCCGTCGCCAAGTGTCCCAAGGCGGAGGTCCTCTGGCTCATGCACGCCAAGAGCAAGTGGATGGCGGTAAGCGCCTAAGTAGTCAGTAGCCGACGGCACACGAGAGCGGTTCTCGGACCGAGCACATCTGTATTTTATGCTGAAACAGAGGAACCACGAATACGGACGGACTGTACTTTCGTCTGCTAACCATACTACCGTGTGAGAACTTTTGCTCACACCGAGCATCTTCTCATCTGAACGGTACCATCGCAGCGACCAACTCGCACCTTCTCGCACCTTGCTCGGTACGAGAATGTCACAGCTCGTGTGAACGCGCGTGTGAGGGGGAGTGAGAAGATGCTCGGTGCGGGTGAAAGTACCCACGAGGTCAGACTGCTTAGCAGGTGGGAGTTCTCGTCGGTCCGTACTCATCGGTTCTTATGTTTCAATACGAAAGATCAATATGCTCGTGACGAGTAGGCGCTTTTGTCCTTTATGCCGTCGGCTAGTGTATGGTGAGGTTTTGAATTTAACCCCCTTCGTAATCCCCCAGTCGTCCGCCTGTCCGTAGCCACCAGGCAAACCCCCGTCCGTAGACAGGGTGGGACGGGGTGTGCCGGGTGGCTCTACTGATGAGGCGAAACGCCTGGGATTACGAAGGGGGGTTAAGCAGAGGAGCGCCATTTATTTTGTTTTGTTATTGCTGTGTGCGTTGTACGTTGGCTGTACCGTACTTGCAAATAGTCGGGCGACTAAATTTTGCCGGAGGAAGGGCACCGAGATTGACAGCTGAAACGGGTTCCTGAATATCTTTACTTACATCATAGGTCTTTAGCAACTGTTGATAGATATTTTACTAGAAATACGTCGCAGAACGTACATAAATACAAAAGAAACGAGGAGTCTGTTGTGTGAACTCAAATTTTCTTATCAGCTTTGAGCCGTTTGACCACCCATCTTTTCAACAGGAGCTTTGCGTATTCGTACACATTTACATGGTTGGTTGAGCCTGTCACCCCTCTGCCCTATCCGAACGGATTTGCATTTGAGAAAGCAATGCCGTGTGCACTGCACATCTTCGCGTCGCCCTACTGAAACCACGCGCGCGTGCCCTATTTGCCTCTGCTTTCTCCTTGTCCACAGACGCGACTCTTTTACTGCTTTGCATTCCCTGGTGGCGTGTTTTTTCTTTATCTCTGATACCTTTATTTATGCAAATTTCTAGTCTTTATTGGCGCTATGGTATTTTGTTTTAGGTTAGGTATAGGGCCAGCCCCAGGAATAACCCGTCGTGTCTTGTCTTCTAGTTCTAATATGTACTTATGTACCAACCTATTTATTGTATTTGTGTGCTACTACTTCTGATACGAGTACAGTTGGTTGCGATTGATTGCTTGAACTGTGTCCGTCGTGTCTCTGTTGTGCTGATTCGAGTTGAGTGCTGCTATTTGCACTGTAGGTATATTTGTATTGTGTTGCTTGCAGGGAGAGGTGGCGGAATCGCGTCGGATTTTGGCGGAGGCGTTTCAGAACAACGCCAACTCGGAGGAAATCTGGCTGGGGCGCAGGTCGAGTTGGAGAGCGAAAACGAGGAGTTCCAACGCGCTCGCCTCCTACTGCACAACGAAGGCGACTCCGCGCCTACGCCACGGGTAACTTTACACGCGTACTGTACATGTATTGTACCACGTCAGGGTACATACAGATCAGCCAGGAAGGAACGCCATTTGAATGAGGGTTTTTTGCTGAAAGAAGAGGAAAAAGGTCATTTGTAGTCGCTATGAAACTGAAGTCATGTTTCGTAAAATTAGGAGTAAAATAAAGACAATATGCGGATATCTGCTTCACGTGCTCTTGTTCTGGAAGAGTCATACAACGTGCAATCTGCGCAGCTCGGGCTAAGTCCATGGCGAACTCTCTCTGGGCAGGCTGTAGCAGCAAAGGCGAAAAAAGTTCTACATCAACAAAAGTGCATCGGTTTTTCGCTATGTAGGCTATTTCCCTTGATTCAAAAGGCGTTCCTGATTGATCGGTACATGTGCCTACTACTTTGCTGCAGCTAGCGTTGTCAGTACATTCCGTGTATGTGAACAGATTTGGATGAAATCTGCCAAGTTAGAGTGGGCATTGGGAGATACGAACGCCGCTATGAAACTGATCGATGAAGGACTGGGAAAATACGCCGAATTTCCAAAGGTGCGTGCTTACGTACGTACATTCATACACGTATGGTTGTGTTATGTGCATTATGTATCATCAAGTTTCAATGTCTGTTCTTATTCAGTTATGGATGATGGCAGGCCAAATCCAGGAGCAAATTGGCAACAGGGAAGTGGCGCGAATACTTTACGCGGACGGGGTAAAGTGAGAAGCTTGATGTTTTTCGCTCATAATACATATACAGGGTGTCCCAAAAGTAGCAGGCCGCATGGCTGACTTTTGGGACGCCTGGTCGCATGCATGCAGGAACGTCACTGAATGATGAGATTGTAAAAGGGCTGAGTTGTCACCCGCTGACCAAAGGGGAAGCGTAGTTTTGAGCGCAGTCGACACAGGATCTGCCACCTAAACGCTGATTGGTCGAGAGTTATCCAATCGGCGTTCAGGGGAAAACGGAGAGAATGCATCTTTTTCAGGCGGTGGTTATTTGCTGAGAGACAGAAGGGCTTTTTCTCCCGGTTATTTCCACCTGTCACACGGCGGACACAGTTCAAGCAATCAATCGCAACCAACTGTACTCGTATCAGAAGTAGTAGCACACAAATACAATAAATAGGTTGGTACATAAGTACATATTAGAACTAGAAGACAAGACACGACGGGTTATTCCTGGGGCTGGCCCTATACCTAACCTAAACAAAATACCATAGCGCCAATAAAGACTAGAAATTTGCATAAATAAAGGTATTGAGAATAAGAAAAAACACGCAGCCACAACAGTAAAAGAGTCGCGTCTGTGGACAAGGAAAAAGCAGAGGCAAATCGGCGCGCGCGTGTTGCAGTAGGGCGACGCGAGATGTGCGGTGCACACGGCATGACGATAC